>WURT03046941.1:0-14474 GCA_009936505.3 Holothuria glaberrima
TATTTATTTATTTATTTATTTATTTATTTATTTATTTATTTATTTATTTATTTATTTATTTATTTATTTATTTGTTTTTTTTTTTGAGACGGTATCTCGCTTCCTCCCACCTTGTGTATATGTCCTCTCCAAGTTCTTACCTATCGCTGCACAACCGTTTTTAAAGAAAAAAAAAGCATCGTCACTCCGACAGATAATTCCTTGATGCTCCAGATCGAGGGGAACATAAACGCCGATGAGAGACTACTTCCAATAGCGCTGGGTGGAGAGGTGGGGCGGCTGCAGCACTTTTGCCCAGAGTTATATTAAATGTTTACCGGAGAATAGCTATATTTGCCACAAAATAGAAAATTTTCTGCCTACATGGGCAGCCCTCCAGCACTATCTCCTTCACCAACTACCCCTTTTAAAGGAAATACCTGGAGACAGTGAGGTAGCCAGTTTTTCGTGAGGGGCTGGGGGATGCTGGATCTTCAAATGGGAGGCTAGTGTATGTTTTTCTAATGGCTCGCACCAATTTTCCACATATCTGAGATCACCAGTGGGGCTGCTGGGGAAGCTCTGAGATGTCGTGGTGGGGGGGGGGGCTGGAGCCACAATCCCCAAGCCCTCCCCCCCCCGTAGCTGCGTCACTGCCTGGAGCTTAATCAACAAAGCAGGAAAGCGGTGACGATGCATCGCAAGGACAGTAGCAGACCCGATATTGCTATATAAGTCACCTTCATGCATGAATGCATGAGTGAATGCCGTGAGTCAGCCAGGTGGCTAGAGTGTGCGAGTTCAATTCAGGTCTTGGAGGTGGCACTCATTGAAACCCTTTTGTATTAGATAATGAGGAAGGATAAAAACCACTTTGAAATGATAGGTCGGTATACATGACCTCACACATGGGACTGAATATTCATGATTAACTACACTTTGTTTCTTACCTGGGCAATTGTGAGAAGAGCAACTTTCGACAAACAATCCGACCAGCTAGATCTTTTAAGTGGATAGTGAAGATTAATTGGAACAGTGAAACAATAAAATTCCAAAGCTAAAATGTTTAATGTGTTACATATCTAGGTGGAGTATTGATTAAAATACCGATCAAAAAGAGAACTTAGAAAGCAAGTCGGATCCAAGCTGGAGGCCCAGGGTTTAATTCCATTTGGAACATTTACACAAAACACATTCTACTTGAGTAGTCTTGAATGGTTCAAATGGTTTTTAAATGGTTATGAATGGTGCCAACTGGTCTTAAACATGCAAATGGAAATCTCAACTGGTTTTATAACTGGTTTCAAATGGTTTTGAATGGAAAATTGACCAAAACACATTCGAAACCATTTTGAACCTGAATGGTTTCAAATGATTTCCCTTAAAAGAGAATTTAACCCTGGGGTAGGGTGTCGCCTTCTGCCTCAAAATATTTCGCTCCCTAGAAAATTAAACAATATTACTGCCTTAATGTAGTTTAGCATATATCGCCCCTAGAATGTCCCCGGAACCTATTTCGCCCGTTCAAACCTACCTGACTATGGGCCTGTAAAGGGAGACCCCTAACAAATCTTTCACTGCGTCTGATCTTTTTCACAAGTAAAAGCAAGTTGAAGTTAAATAGACCAATTCAACCCAAGCAAGTTTATGTATATAAAAATATCTGCTGCAAAATACGCTGCCATAACGGTCTGATAACCCCTAGTAGAGAAGTTATTACCCAAGATCCGTGCGGAGCGTTATCTTTTGATTGCTTCTAGGAATCTTGTCTAGTTTCGATCATGTGTGTAATCTATTCTTTCCAGCCAGTTTGGAACGTGGCAACGCATAGCAGATCCATAATGAAGAGGTGTGAAGGTTAGGAGGTTGGTTATGATATCGGTAAGTCTTTGTGTCCCTTCAGGGGGTGTAACTCCTTGGGTGAAGAACCCCTTCAAGGATAAGACATAAGTTTCGCCCTTCCGCATCCAGTCAAAGGGACTATCGAAAAGTACGCAACTTGACGTAAAAGCTAATTACACTGTTGTGAACTTGCACAAAAACATCAAGCGTACTTATGAACACATCGCCATAGCTCAATAGGTCACAGTAAAAGATTTTGTTATAAAAATGTTATATTATTCTTCTCCGACAAGATGAACGAGATGGGGACACCAGGAAGTAACCATACAAAGTAATGACGAGGGCGAGATGAGTTCCAGGGGAGAAAATATTTTTAGGGAGCGAGATGTGCAAACATGAGTAATTGTTAATTTACTAGGGGCTATCTTTCTGGTGGGAAGCACAGCTTCTAAAACCCTACGCCTTGGCAATGGGTCCGTTATGGAGACTCGCATGAGAAGATGATCTCAACAGGCGAATAAGGCATTGTGCTCAAGGTCTGCGAGGGAAATTAGATATACAGGGAAAGCTGGGACCTACAAATGAAAGGACGATTCGTATTTCCACACCTTTGTAAAGGTTTTCGAAAAACTTAATACAAGCTGAAGAGAATCTAGTTATCTGACGGTGCACGTTATAACTTCGGTTGCTACATTTTGCCATATATACGTTCTGTTAGATGCCGAGCGTAGCGAGAAAGAATTGATATATTTTATTACATTTTGCTATAATTTCCTAAATGTAAGGTTTATTAGATGCCGAGCGCAGCGAGGCAAATAAAATTTTGATATATTTAACTACATTTTGCTATATTTTTCCGAAATTTTTACCCTTTTTCGTAAATTTTTAATGTTTAGCTATATATGTTCCGGGTATTTGGAAATTTCCGAATTTTTTCAGTTTCCGAGCCGGAGGGGGCGACCACCCCCTCTCCCCCTGTAGCTACGCCACTGACAGAAACCATATAAGGCATTCAGTCATACGTTGTGCTACATTTAGCAAATACAACCAATACAACCGATCGCTTCTCTATAAGGACGGAGTGAATGGCAGGGGAAACAGGCATCGTCACCTAGGACACTTGATCCACTTGTATAAAAGGCCTAATATATCGTTATTTGTTTCATTGTGCCACAATACGCTTCAGCTTTGCCAAGAAGTCATAAAATTTTGATTTTCTTAATTTCTTTCTTAAAATAACGAAACTCTCGAACCTGAAGTCACTTGAAAACAATAAAATGATAACACTATTTGGGATCTCAGTACAGTTTCCGAAACATTTTTTTGGCAAAGGGCAAAGGGGGAATGATAGTTCATCATCCCTTATACAACTAGACCACTAGTCTTTAGTGTCACTACAGTTTTGATTAACTATTTGATGTTCATTTTAAGCAGTTGTAACGGTTGTTTAAAACAAAGGTGGTAAATATTTCGATTATATAACGGGCCATCTAACAATCTTAAGACTGCTCGCCCGCTATGGGCGCTGACAACGTGGCCAAGGGAACGAAAAGCTCTCCTCCCATTAGCCACACATTACGTGTAGGCTTCATCTCCGACACACCTTTTTGCAGACAGACACCTATGGTGATCTGTCCATGTGAAATTGAGTAAAACTGCTTCCAGTCGTGGATGAGAATCACGGCGGAAAAGACCGAAAGCTCTGAGGTGTCTGCAAAACCGTAGGATTTAACGCCAGCATTACCGTTACATTTTTGTAAATGACATCATGAAGCGTACAGCTTATCAGATGCAGTTATCAGAAGGTGATCATTTGTTTTAAACATCTTAGCTTGCACTAATTGCAGGCCTATTTGTGGTGCTGTATTAGTATTATAATAGTAATTGAGCAACTGCAAAAGCGCGCGAAGCGCGCAGAAAAAATTTCGTTTGGAACGCACTATTTTAATCTTTAGTCTTCGCATTGCATCATGACAAAGTTATTCACTTCTTTACTTTTTAACCCACTCAAAGGAGGGAGGGAGGATTGACCCATGTAATCCACCGGGACTGATACGGTGCAAACGAAATAAATTTCGCAGAGTTTCCATAGTTGGATGAGTTGGTTCATATGTAAAGACATACATGCTTTACAATGCATGCTACATTGTGCAACCTGTGAGGTGCAACCTGCGAAGTGTATTTAGCCTATGTATAATAATGATGGATAAAGTTATAATAAATTGACTTTCAAATGCATGTCACTATACGTTCACAAATTGCCTTTCGGGCAGGACCAATTGGTCTCGTAGGCTGGAAGCTCCCTACCCCTGGTTTAAACCATTTTCGCAACTTTTAAAATTCTTGTAAAACACGTCGTTAGTCCCACCGAGTTCTCCTAAGAGTTGTTTCTACTATAATAAAGTGAATACTCATTGGGTATGCATTCCAAACTTTCAGCATAATCATGTTCGATCAGACACCGATAAAGTTCTCGCATTTTACATCAATCTTCCCACACGCCCGACAAATCTGATTTTACTATTAAGCATTAGCAACTTTCGCGATCATCGGTGGTTACGGCTTCAGTGATTTTACCAAATAAACGTTTTCTTGTTTACCCTTTTCGGGAGGTTAACGTTGACACATGACACACCAAAACATAGAGCAGCTTACAACTCCCAGCAATGGTTGAGACCTTGAGCAAAGGAAATTTTCTTAGAATTATATGTGACATTGATAATGCCCCCTATGGGACAGTGTGGCATTTCATCATTTCCTTTATCGCAAACTAGAATATCCCCCATTGAAGGAGCTGCACAACGTGACGAGCCTGAAATAAACTGAAATCATGTCGACTCGATAGAATCATATTAATTCATATGACCAGTGGTCGAATGACCCAGTAAACCTAGGCTGAAAATTTGAAATTATTGCAAATATATACTTGACAATTACATATTAGTTCATTCTTTATAAATAATACATGACATTTGTGAGACAGAGGGGATAATTTGCCCAAATTAAGAAGTACTTTTTATTTATGTCATATTGAATAACGTTATTTTTTAAAAATTGAAGACCATGCTTTGAAAACTTTTTTAGGGGGCAAGTGCCCCCCTCCGTGCCCGAGCCTCTAGTGATGAAAACAACACCAATACTTATTGACTGGTGGAGAAAACGGGAGATGGGATGGGACTTGACTATACTACATAGTACAAACATCAGAGTTGGGTTTGGTATTTGACCAGACTTATGAGGAAAGTACACTCTAAAAACCACTTGGGTCACTAGGTAACTGAACCAACATTTTGGGTCAAATTCTAATCCAATTTGGGTGAAATTAACCCTTATTTGGGTTATTTATTAGACCCAACAATTTTTGTCGGTTCCTTTCTTCCTGACCCACTTTTGGATCAAATTGACATACCAAGTGTTTTGCAGAGTCGCTATGTAAGAAGTGTTTAGGTTGTAAAAAGCCTTAGCCAAAATGAGGTGAACAGTGGTGTGATTCCCTGCTTCTAATACAGTAGGGGAAACGAGAGCCAGGTCAAAGGAGCATCCATTTTGTATTTAAGATTATCTAAGCTCAAACTACTTTTCGTTTTCGGCAGGTTCAAGGCAATCCTGTGAACAAATCTGAGTTTATTCTCACCCCAAATGAAAGAGAAAACGATTTTTCTGACATATTTAAGAACGAACTCAGGGGTAGGAAGAAAGGTAGAGATAAAATAAACACCGGATAAATACATAAGCGTAGTACACGGGGTGGGGCTAAAGCCCCAGTCAAAAATGTGGTTTGCTGAATTTTGCTCACCCCTCAATTTAAGGACGTAGACCCCTTATTTGTTCCTTCTGAAAAAAATCAAAAATTTTCGGTAATTTTTCCTTAAAATTTGTCCAATATGTAGCACCAATTTGCAAAAAAGTCCCTTAAATATTCAAGAAATTTAAAAAGAAAAGGGGACCTACCGGGAACTCCCTCCCCTTAGAACTCTCCCCTTAGACTCCTCACCAGGAAGGCGTCACAACACACGTTCAACTCCCAATTCAAAGCAGCCTCCAACGCCTATAAGGATAAATAAGAGTTTTGATAACTACAACCTTTCCAATAAGAAACATAGACTTTCCACATATTAACTAGTTTGGTAACAATTTTTATTTTTCTCCGACCAATTTCGTTGAATAGCATCTCTTGTTTCAAAGACAACTCCTGTAATTTTAATCGATAGATTACTCCACACGATATCAACAGGAATCGGCACTAAGGTCACAAGTCCTTTTTATATAGAGGCGATAGTCGGCCTATGAAACATTTTAAATTTATCCAAAAAAGGACTAGAAGCAATACACTAAGCATCATCTGTTATTCGAATAAATTTCACTCTTTTTCCATTCCCACCGCAATAAAGGACCCGTACTTTCAATATGACTATAAATATGACTTGCAATTGGCTACATGAAGAGGACATAAAGTAAAGGGGACCACAGACAGCCCTATCTGACACCGTGAGTGATTGAAACAGGGTCAGAAAGCATGATATTCAGTAAAAGGTGACTATTAATACCCTTACAGAGATCCAATTGATGATATTAGCCCCAAATCCCAACTTTTGTTGAACTTTGGAAAGTAACTTTCTCTCAACTTTTTCGGAAAGCTTGCTCTAGGTGAATGGAGAGAAAGAACAACCATAATTTTTCAAACTATCATCGTATTTGAAAGATAAAAAACAGCACAAGTTTGAGAAATGTTAGGAATATTGGCATTGCTTTTGAAGTCTGGTTTGTCTGATTTATAATCCCCGTTTAGTACACACTTATAGGACCCCAGTTACTTGGGTTTAGAGTGTCATCCTTTTTAGCAATCAGAGTATGGTAATGACAGTAGTACGCTGTGACCCAGAAAAGGCGCTATTCACCAATGTCATTACAAACATCCACAATATCTCTACCAACAAGATAAATTATTCGAATTAAACTCATAAGGTAAACCATCAAATCCACTTTACCTCTTCAAGAGAAATGGGAAGGTCAAGGTCCTCTTTCTGACTATTATTAGTAGTGCCATATCCAGGCTTTTAATTAAATGCTGCTGTAACTTTATTTCTTTCAATAGTATTACCACACACGTACAAATTACTATGAAAATCATGAGAAACACCCATGATATCATCATCCTTGGGTAAATATCACCGTTATATCACCGTGTAGGCTATAAAATGTATTACTTTTTTATGCTCACAGCGACTTTTCAACCCGAAGAAGTATTCTGAGGGCTTTTAACCCATTTCCAAGTAATTGGCCCTTGATCTTTTAGGCGCCCTCTAGATCGGCACAAAAATCTGACTAAAGATCAAATTATCTCAAAACAGATTAAATGTAAGACAATTGTAAGAGCAACATAGCTCAAGTCACAGAAAATCTTTCACAGAAATAAATTTTGTGATGAAAATACTCGAAACCGTAAGGCACGTTTGTAATCTACGTCTGATGTTCGTTAAACACTATATCAATAAACTGCTGGTCCAAATACGCTTGTATCATTCTTTCGAAAAGTGCTGGATCTAAGTGATTCTCATTCCAATTCACGTTTGCCATCAGGCTTCCATCATTTGATCTGGAATGCGGGTTTACTGGAACAGCGCCTTTACTAGTGGATTTCATTTCAGGATAATTCTTTCCCCAGTCCAGGAATCTCTTTACAAGTCTTTCGGTCCGTTGGTTCTGGTCATCTGTTGAAAGATCATGTGAGAGGTTACGTTGAAACGTTTTCAGGTTTTAGTATATAATAAGTAAATCCAGCGTCAAGCTACATTCAACTGTTGTCCAAAAAAACATTCAGGTCTGAATGTAATTGACTGGTTTTGAATAGTTTTTAGGTTACTAGTTCTAAATTTATTACAAGTGGTTTTGAATGGTTAGCATGATGAACAACATGAATAGCCACAAATAGTTCCATCCCAGTTTGAACGTTGAAAATCCATTGAAAATACTATCTGAACCATTCAACTTTTCTCGAATGGCATCTCGTTCTGGAAAGACACATTGGTTTGTGCTCTGATACTATTGTTACATTAAAGTTTTGTTTATCATTTACAACTTATAAAAATATCGAAAAGAGGGGCTAAAGATACAGAATGAGGCCAGGGTAGTAAAAGAACATGATCAAACTATCAATTTATAGAGATAATCACATTAAATATAGGGGTGAAGGAAAATAAGTTTTTAAAAGTCATCATTTCTCCCTTATGCTAATTCAATTAAATGTAAAGATAAGTTTAAAAAGTGCTCCGCCTACAAGTTATGTTTAAGACAGAACAGCTTATCGACTAAAATCTCGCCTATTTGTAGAAATAATATATAGCCTATCATCTAAATCACTGAAAATTTTATGCGAAAAGCATCACATTAGTCATGTTTTGATTTCATAACGAAGGCCAATAGAAGTTTGCACGAGGGTATGTGGCCCTAATTTCCATATTTAGTAGGTCAAAAGTCATTCTAGACTCGGAGCAGCAGAGTTCAAACGGTACAAACCTTGAAAACAAGATACCTGAAATGAGAAATTCAACGAATCAAATACTTGGATTGTGAATTCACCACATTAAATAAAGATCTCCATTGTTTTTGTGAAAGTAAAGTAGAGGGACCCGTTTGTTTCAACTGAAGTTCAACGGTCATTTCGAGCACTAGGACAAACTGTCAAAATCTTTCATGTGAACACGATATTTCCAAAAGCGGAACTTGGACTGATGGATGGATTTCACAGTTATGTTTACTGAATGTTTCATACTGAGTAGGAGAATCAGTGTTTTAGTAGGAATCAACGCTTATAATGAGATTAATTTATGCCAAACCTTATAAACCTGATAAGAGAGTAGCTGTATATCTAAAAACTGAGAGAGAAGACTAAATGTCCTGTAGTAGAGAATGTTTAATCTTTGGAGCAAGTACATGACTTAAAAATATCAGTTACCTTGTATGGTGGGCTCGAAATACGCAGAAAAAATGATATGTGAAAAAAGTCTGTAAAAACGAGTAATAGATACTTCGAATCTTGACATGCTTGAACAGCATGCTACGAATGATATCAAATTGTTCCATGCGGACTACTGTCTCTAGAGGGTGGTTGACTGTTAGAGGCTGTACGGTAATCACCAGAATAATTTCTTCTATTGTCCTTATAATAGTCATCAGGAATGGGGTTTAAAAACATGCATAATTACGCGCAAGTTCCGTAGCAATTTTGCATTAGTCCGTAGATATCAATTTCCTTGAAAATTACACAGGCTTATAGTCTCTGCTCTAATTAAAACACTTTATAATTTCCTGTCAAAACGTATCTGACACAAAGGCAAGTCTGAATTACAAATGTCCGATAATCTGCTACTTCATTTTTCTCACCAAATGTCTTTCCATTAACCGGAAAAAGGCCTAAAAAGAGCGGGCAGCGGGAGAAAAGTTGTCAGTTCGACTGCAAAAGATTTGTGATACCATTCAATTTTTATTAGAATAGATACCTCATCATACCCGCTTATTGGTGAAATGTCGATTAGTGATTTCATATTTCAAAAAGCGACTGAGGGTACGAACTAACGCTTAAGTTATCCACCCCCTTGTGTCGTTGCTCACTGAGTTCATGAAAAACGAATACTTTAGTCATCAAAAATGAAACTAAGATATCAATAGTATTTCACACCAGCAAGTGCTAAATTTATGTCTCTAATGTAGTTAAAATAATCGATCGTCATATGGGTTCCTAGTAAAGTAAATGTTTACGATGCAAGCATTATTTATCCCTTTTCCCATTTCCTAGTTTTTTTTCTATTTTGTTTTTTCTTTTTTACTATTCGTTTTTTTTTATTAGTATCTATTTCATTTAATTCATTCTTCTTTTTCTTTTCTTTTCATTTTTCCGTGTTTCCTCCTAGGCAAAAAAAAAAAAAAAAAATGGAAACCCCAAGAGCCTGAGTCTAAAGGCCCAATTGCCTGGGTATGTATATTTGGTATGGAAGGCCAAAAAGAAAATTTAGGAAGCTGGTTTATTACCATGTCAGTCTAACGTCCTCCCGCTTTACGTAGACTAAGTGTTTACACAGCAACTTCAAAATGAAACTGTGTGTGAAATGAAACCACAGTATACTATTATGAAACGCATTACTGTACGAATGGTATGAACACAACATGAATGGTATGAAATGTAAGTGTAAGCAATATGAGTTTTGCTGTAATGATCCGTCTAGCTAACAAAATGTTTGAATGCAACGCCAGTTTCCAATATGGGACTACTTGATACGTGTACAACAGGGAACAGGGTGGTGGTTGTGAAAGTGAGGTCCAGGGAATTCAGCTTAGAATCAGACTATGATTCTGTTTAAAAATTAAATTTAAGAGAGGATGGAACTGCCCATAAACTTATTTAATCAGGGCATTTTCCATACATGAACAATCTTCAATGGGTGTCTTGTTTGAAAATTACATGCGTTAGAATAAAGTAACTAGGTCATGATCGAGTATGGTCATCAATGTATAGAGTAGAGTTTGGTTGATATACCCCTTTTCAATTTTGTTAAAAAACACTATTTCTCAGATTACAACGACAGAGTCGGAGACATTGAGGTATCCCTCTTGTAAACATTTCTCAAAGTAGGCCTATAAGCGTTAAGGCATAGGCGTAGGAAACTGTTCTCGTCTGGGGGTGCTGAAAGTTGTTTCGGACTGTGGCAGGGTGGAAGAGGGAATATCTCATGCCCCTTTAGAAAATGGATGAGTACGTGAGGGTCCTATAGATGCAATTTGGTGTAACATATCGGGCAAATGTTAGGTAAAATTAAGATATTTTACAGAGGGAATAAATAAAGGTTTTTCTTCCTTGAAATGAGGGGCATATTTCTGCGCCACCACAATTTGACTGGGGGATCCCCAGCTCCGCTCCTCCACCGCGCTTCCTCTTCCTATGCCTAAAGGGGACTATCCAAGTAACTGATGACTACATCGATCACTTCGAAGATACCGTAGTCGTATATCATTTTTTTTATTTCCGTTCCATGCTACAGCATGTGTAATACCCGCCTTTCATGATCTTGGTCAGTCCGTCAGGCCAGTAGCCACATGGGAAGTTAAATTGTGAGGCGAGGCTCTCACGGTTGTTTTATTTATGCCCCCAAAATGTAGACCCAAGTTTTATTATGGCTAGCTGTAATCTAACTTGCAAAGACAAAAGCCACTGTATATTAGCAAACTGCCTCACGGGCCCGGTAAATGCAAATAGACAAAGGCACATAAGATAATTGTACGGAATACCTTGTGAAGGGCCTTGCGTCTCCCTTTTATTGACGGCATGCAATGTTTGAAGTCGATGATTTCTGATTTCTGATTCTGATTTCTTGGCTGGTGCAGAATCTACCAAAAGGACCCAACAATTGAGCCCAAGAGTGATGAAAACAGTTGTTGCAAGATGCATATTGCTAGATGAAACAGCCGTTCTGGAGTTTACGAAAGACTCAGTTCTGATCGTACTCAATCTTTTATCATACCGTATTTTGTCATGTTGCCAAGACAAATAGTCAAAGGTCGAAACATGGTTTTTTAATGTAGATAAATTGAAGTCTTTGAAATAGTATGACGAATCTAGAAGCGAAGGATTTGTTAGGTTTGCAAATAAGCGACCTTTAGCTTTGAGCTGTTGACGGAGGATATATGGCCTGTAGTAAGATTAATTGGTGTTTGCGTGAAACACTGTGCAGCAGAGGCAATAAATTATATGGATCTTTCAGTAGCAACTCGACCAACGCAAAGTTGCACAGTGAAAAGCAGTACGTACATTACGTAGTGACGTAACGTCCATAACAATTAATAAAATTTGGTTTTGTGAAGGTTATCTGTGTCAGTTTGCAAGAAAGATTTATTTCACTGCCTACAGTATATTTGGTTGTCGAGATTGGAAGAGATACACAAGAGAGTTGAAATGGCAGGAGGCAATCTCTGCAATATCAATTGAGGCGTTAAAACCCTGTATATGGGTCCCACCCTTTGAAATCATGTCACATTTCAAAATCGTTCAAACAATCGTTTATATTGAACCTTTTTACTGTTATGAAAAGGTCATAAAATAACCATTATATTTACAAGTCTAAAGTTCCATATATTTTTATGCCAGTAAAACGACGCAAAAGCAGTTGTACATGGTGACAGGTGTGTAGGGTCTCTGATGATAGTACATATCTGTGGACTGTCACAAGGCATGTGGCGATACCCAGGGACCGCGGAGACGGGGGCTAGGGGGGCTTTAGCCCCCGCACTTTTTCTTCGGTGGGCATTTTGGGCCGCCTGAAACTGCATTAATTTTATTGAACATCATTGGGCCACTTAGATGATTAGCCCCCCGCACTTCAAAATTGACTCCGTGGTCTCTGATACCTCGGGTAGAAGTGGAGATTAAGCTCCCCTGGTTCTGAGCATTCATTTTGAGACTGTTTCCCTACCCCATTCATCACATTTTTTTCTCAAAAGAGGTTTTGGAAGTCCAATCACAGGTGGATCAGTTTGCAAGGCAGTGTCCACTTTTTTGCATGACATAGGCGTAGGAAGCTTTTTGAAAGTGTGAGGGTGGAAGTGAATGTTAGTGATCAGTGTTCTGGGGAGGGTTCTTAGGGGAGAGGACCCCTTTGGAAATTTTTTGACCGTTTAAATTGCCATAGATGCAAAATGCTGCAATGTTTGAAAACCTTTGAAGTAATTTCATCCTATTCAATCCTGCCCTTTTTAATTTTCAAAATACCTTTCTGATTCTAACGTCATAACCAACGTGCGTCAACATTTGAAAAACAAAAAGACACGGGCATCGGAAATATTATATAACAATACCTTTCTTTTCTTGTCTTGGATTTTGTCCTGTACTGACAGCCTCCGGTACAAATTGTGCAAAAACAGCACATGATATGATAATGGAGTTGAATATGCATTGGCATATTAAAAAACCATATTTTGACAGCATGTCATACAAAGTGGGGGGGGGGGAACAGCCCCACCAATTAGAATGAGGGAACGGCCCGCTGCCCCTCCCTTTCCTACGCCTATGCAAGCGTTTCCATTTCAGTGTGACAAGTTTCTTAGTCAGGTTTCTCCTAAATTGAAAGTAGACGTACTTGCAAGGGCGAGTGCAGTCACCCCAAGTTTATTTTTTAACATCAGCTAAGTCTTACAAGTCTCCTCTAATTCCCCTGCCAAGTATCTTTCATCATATTTTAAAATAAAACATAGGGCCTATATAAATATAAATATATAGGCCTTCACAAAAAGTTATTCTGCATGAATTTAGCAAATAAATAACAAAAATATTGTCACTTGATTTAAAGGAACTGTTCTTGAATTAGGACATCGGAATATATTTAGGGATGACTGCATTCTCCATCGAAATTTTAAGCGATCCAAAGAATAGACGTTTTCGGAAATATTTCAACGCAACGCATTATGGAAGTGGGTCAAAGGTGAAGTGTACCACGCTAACAGTGTGCTTATGTGTTTTACACTAGTCAGGGTATCCCTAGGTCCTTACTAGTTATATACACGCAAGTTGCCATGGTACACCTTGACTGGGTGACCCGGCCGGAGCATCGAATTTCCGAAAACGTCTATTCTTAAGCTAAAGATTCATACAGAGGTTACGTGGGGTATCTTTAGTGATGAGTGATGGACGTATTTAGATTGGTTCCTATCTTTTGCAAACTTTTCTTACATTTTCACACGCTCCGTGCGCTTTCACCATCAGATCTGTTCTCTCCATTTTCCGTCAGTACTTTGCCAATTTGCCAAACTTAATCGTTTCATTCAACAGCCGTAACACTTCTGCTCTTCTACATGTGCGCGTTATTATCGAAGAGAAAAGGTTGTACCTAGTGAATAGAGTAAAATTCTCTTCATCTCCTGCATCTTTTGGGAAGATAAACATACCTGAGGAAACCAGGAATGGTGTCAGACGGGGAAAAGGGGTACGTCAATATTCACAATTTTTCTCTCAGTGAGGTTATATTCCTCACCAATGTCCCAATTTTATTCCATAAAGACCCAACCCATCGCACTTGTCGGGGCTTCATGCAGGTTATGTAGGGAAGCTTGGACCCCTTGCACAAATTCTGGCGTTACCCCAGCGTCGGGATAGCACACATTTTATCGTACCTACTAATCTCGCAAGATGTTTTCCGAAGGAATTGGGAAAATTCTGAGACCGGGAAGACCAAATCTCCACGTGCAAGTTCCCCTGACTGCCCAGGGGGCAAAGCCCCCGGAAGCTCTGAGGTTTTTAGCATATTTCTGGGTAAAAATTAAATCCCAGGATAGGTATATTTTGGTTTATGATACATTAATCAATGCAAAGATTCCTAATGATTTTAATGTGTAAGGTATTTCCTCCCGTCATGCCACTATACTTCAGGAGCTGAACCTGACGTTGAGAATTTGAGCACTAGACTCGTCAGGCGTTCAAAAACGGTAAGTGTTGAAATAGGCGTCAGGCGTTCAAGAATGGAGAAAAGTGTTCAGAATCTTAACACTACGGTTCAAGATATGCTTTCGAACGCCAGGATGCATTCCAGTGGAGTACCCGGGATTTCTCTCAAGGGGGCCATGCAGTATGTCGTGTGATCGCCGGCCTGGGGGAGGGGTCTAAGGGGAGG
>WURT03046963.1:0-14472 GCA_009936505.3 Holothuria glaberrima
ATAATAATAATAATGATAATGATAATGATAATGATAATGATAATGATAATGATAATGATAATGATAATGATAATGATGGTGATGGTGATGGTGATGGTGATGGTGATGGTGATAGTAATACAACTTCACGTCAGGTGGCTAACCAACTCAACAATTTCGATCAAATTTGGCCTCTTTTTCTCTTTTGAATTTGAAAGGCCAGTTCAGATGGGAAAACTGTAGATTGCTCTGGGATGAATAACCTACCTTACTTTGACCCGGCCGGGAATCGAACCCCAAACCTCCCGGTTGCCAAGCTTGATCGCTTCAAATCCCACCACCTTTATCTTGGCCACAGCACCGGTTTTAAATTGAGTTGTTACTTTTATAAATAATGTCATACTTTGAACTCTTGATCTCAACACAGAAAATGTGACGTACCTGTCATACTTGTTCATTTTGTCATATTTGTGAAAGGTAGACTTTATTTGTAGTGATGTAATTTTGAAAAGTCAAGTGTCCACCACAGTCTGAAGATTCACCTTGCAGATTTATACATACCCCTTGCTACTTCAGTACTTTTGCTATTCTGCAATGTAATATAATATATCCTTTTCCTTATATGAACCTCTTTTTGCAATTTTCTCAATAACTTAGGCCAAGGATATTTAATATTCTGTTACCAACAGGAGGGCAAGCAGGGCATTTCAGACTTACAGGAATTGTTATATTTTTAACAAAATGTCTAGTTCTGCTCCACAAAATTCTCACTATAGAGTAGTATATTGCATGATAATTTCAGATTGTACTCAGCTGTCACCTCCTATGTTAGTGTAACATTGACACTATTATAAAAAAGTTGTGTAAATTTTAGCTTAATAAATTTAAAACAATAGTATTAACACAAAGTAATAAAGGCAAAGTCATACAGTATAGGCTTAAAGGGAAAATGCAGTCCCCCCAATTTGAAGTAGTGTACCCCTGTACACTAGTTCAGGAATGGCTCCTATCAATCATGTGACAATATTTTTGTTACTAATTTCCTAAATTCATGCAGAATAACTCATTGTTTTACCCTCAGTATTCAATGATTTTACATAGGAACGTCATGAAATACTTGTGAGAAAAATTAGAGGAGATATGTAAGATTTAGCAAATTTTTTTTTAAAAATAAACTTGGGGGGGGGACTGCCTTCTACCTTTAAGGGAGTCCCATTACTCTACAGTAGTTTCAAGTCATGAGCCCCAGCTTTTACTTCACTAGATAATGGAAATTGACTTTTTGACAGAACCTTTGCACAGATAAAAAAGTTTGTTTTTTGACTTATAAACTGGATTAATAAACTTTGACCAGCTATTAATGAGCCTGTGTGTCAATGAATAAGTCATTTAACAACTAGTAACTCATTTATGAGCAAAAACTGTAGAAAAATCTGTAAAAAATTTAAGGTAAAATTATTGGAAAAAGACATCATCTGACATCATCTGTGAAGTATGCTGATTGCAGTTTCTTCTTTGTTTGGAGCATATCCATTGGTTGTGACTCTAAGGACCACATGTACTTAGTCAACCCCAAGATTGTTGGACTAAAGTAAGCCTTAAGCCTGCAGCACACTACATACAGTATACAGTAACACATAGAACATTGTAACTGGACTAGAATGTTGTGACCTACTGTACTTTAGAATCGTCGTCAAGATTTCAAGTCATGTGACAGACCCCTGCTCACTGTGTGACTGATTGGCCTATATTAAGGAGATAGATTTGGGGAATCTCTTAGGGCCTCATAAACCTTATCTGATAGCATGATTGGTTAGATGGTTTAAAACTATACCACTCCAACTGGGAAAAGTGGACATGTTCAGACTTCCAAATACTTGCCAGTGCAACTTGAAACTTGCCTTAAAACTGGAGCTGTTCTTCATGAACACTACATGGTTTCAATTGACAGGACAGTTGAGTTGCTATGTGCAAACTTGTATGTACTGTAATGTATGGTATACAGTAGTGTACTCTCTACAGAGCTACACTGTTGAAGACAATTAAGGAGGTATCTGTTACCCATATAAAATGTCTCTTTTGTTTGAATAGCTTGGGGGGGGTGGGAGGAGCACAGAAATTACAATTGCGGGGGAGAAGGAAAGTGTGCAAAATACACTTTTACAATAGGACATTGTTTGTTTCTTCACATTTCTTTATTAGGTGTTTCCATGGAAACATTTAGCAGCACATGAAAGCCATCATTAATCAAATCTACTGTATGACAATTAATCCTCATGGTGTTTGTGTTCTTTTTATTGATTCCTTGCCAAAGGCAGGCAAGGAATCTATGCGATGGTGATGTTGTGTGTGTATGTGACGATTAGCTTGTAAACACGATATCTCAAGATAGCAATGACCGATACTTTTCCTATTTGGTACAGTATATAGATTTGTCATGTTGAGAGGAAGAAGCCTATTGTTTTGGTGGAGGTCAAAGGTCATTTGAGGCAGATGGGAAAGACAGAAACTATTCATACTTACTGTAGTATTGTCATGTTGAGAGGAGTGACCCTTTTGTTTTTGGTGGAGGTCACAAGTCATTTGAAGTCACCAGAGGTCAAAAACTGAAAGTTGTAAACATAATATTACAAGGTAGGGAGCACAGACAAATTTCTTCTAAAACACGTTTTCTTTTTTTTCAATTTTCTTTCATTATTCAAGTTTTGGTGGGGTTCGAAGGTCATGTGTGGTCATCAGGAGTCAAATTGTGAATGCATCATAAAAAAAATGATGTATAGTCAAGGGGTATAAATTTGAACCTGTGTGTAACAAAGCATCCCCCTTTTGGCAAGGAATGATCACTAAGCCTTTGGGCTTTCTGATTTTTCTTTTTCCAATTTTTTTTTCATGAATAACTTTGCCTACAGCATCTTTACCATTTGAGACCTGTCCCGAGAATCAAATCAAGTTCTGAATTACAGTACATATGTGTGTGTATAGTGTGAAAGATTAATACACAGTACTGCAGATAACAAATATTAACACCTTGCATTGATCCTCACATTATTTCATATCTGATCCTTTCCTCTACAATTTAAGTCTTTGACAGTTCATGATAACAACGTCTGCCAGATCCAAGATCTTGGAACTCAATTTTTCATTCGAGAAGACGATGTACATGCCAAGAGAACCAGGTAGGCCTCATTTTCAGTTGCCGTTGTTTGCAGTGTGAAGTTGTGAACTACTTATTCAAAAAGATAGTTGAGGGCAGCATTGCAATTTTGCCCCATGACTTTTACTGATTGTAATTGTCGAAGCATGCATGCAAGGTTTTATGTGTAGTTTCATATGGTCTCATGTGCATATGAAATGTCACTGAGTTGCAAGGATTGATTGGTATACAGTAACTAGTACATCAGTTCAGAGAATGCAAGACCTGAAATTTACCAGAAAACAATGAACAATGTCAATGTGGTGGAATTCACTGAATTTTACTTTAATTTAGACCACAGCCAAAAGGAAAAGTATGTAATCATAAGAAAAACTTGTGATTAATTGCACAACCATTGGGATGAAGTCACTGAAAGATGCAAATTGCAGATTGAAAGTGTGGTGGGGTGGAATTCAAAAAGGGGCATATATACAGTAATAACATAAATATAAAGAGAATTTAAATTCCTCTTTTGCTGGGTAAAAGCTCTTTAGTATACATAACTGAAGGACTGAAGAAAATAAGAAAGTTACTTTTAAGGAGAAAATTAAAAAGAAAAAAAAATGGAAATGTCCAATTCCATTGAACCATGTTATTTCAACATTCTATGTATACTTTTAATTATGAAAGTTAATATATTCATTGAAAGCTTTCCAAACAGGCATTTTCCAGTGGCATTTCACAAAGGTCTCATGTGGGAGAGAAAATTTTTCCAAATTTTTCGTGCCCTCCAAACCCCGTAGCAATACTCTGTTTCTAACTCGAGATATCTCATATTGAAGAGTGCTTATTTTTGTCAAAAAATACCTCCAGTTCTCATCAAGGTCACAGATTGTTATGTAAAGTGGGCACATTGCCTCAGATTCCTTTTATTTTTCTTTATAATTGAATGTCCTGTTTGTCCTTGAAATTTGATACTGTTGGAATGTTTGAATACTGTATGTTTCCATGTAGATTTAGTACAAATCTACACAAATCTATGTACAGTAGGGCATAACAAACAAAGTTGCTAAATATTCCCTACAGTGGCATTAATATCGTAAAGAAATTCAATTCTGTGACAAATAATGTGCTGCGATGACATCACAGATTTCCCATAATGTACTTTATCTTGAGAAAAACTGCATTTCTTTGAAAATTTGTATTTTCCAAACACTGCAAGCTATTGAGATGCTGTTTTCACCTACAAGAGAAAAATTTTCTGCATTTTTGAAACTTACTGAATTTTGTCTCTGGAAAACCCCTTTAACTAATAATGCAACTGATTTTCTGTTTACAAAAAAGTCAATATGGTATTTTGGATAGCCAAAGTGATTGCCTAAATTTTTGTGGTGGGATGGAATTCAGTTTAAGTGTATTTGTATTTTTTAAGTAGTATGCATTGCTAGATTTACTCATAACTTAAGTTATTCTTTCAATGTCATGTTTTTGACAGCTGTACTGATCTGGCATATTTCTCCAACTTGTATTTAGCTTTGAAGATACATTATGCATTGTTCAAAGTTTGTGGGCCCTTGAATATGATTCCCTGTGGCTTTGCCAAGTTTCCACTGTGTATGTGCTATTACTCACCTCCTTCCTCTCACCTAATCATGAAGGAGATTCAAAATGTGCATTTGAGTTTTGAACATATGGAGAACAGATGAAAAGTTTTGTTCCAAAATGTGAAAAATGCCAAATAAAAAACTTCTAAATTCCACCCCCAATATGTCAACATTACTCAGCGTTATCATGCCACACCTTCTGTGCACATTCTTGAAAGGTTTTCTTGGAAGAAAACATAACTATTGACTGTTTTATGTACACCTTGTATTAGGTTGTTTTGCACCCTTGTATTCTGTTTCTTTTTGTTGCATCCCAAATTACATGTAAGCCTCCCATTTTCATCCTAACAAATATTACTGTAGTTCCTGATCTCTTGTCACTTTCTTTGATGTCTATCTACGTTTTCATATTCTATCAGGGCTGAGGCTAGTGTAGAACGTTTAACTGAGCTGAACCCTTACGTGGCTATGAAATGCATCAAATCGGGTATCAGTGAGGAGAGTGATTTATCATTTATGAAGAACTTTCAGTGCGTAGTGTTGACAGATACTCACCATAGAGTGATGCAAAGGGTAGATGAGTTCTGCAGGAGTCAAACACCACCCATACAGGTAATGTAGTACATGGTGTTTCTTCAAAGGAAATGTAAATACTTGCAGAAAGAAGCAATTGAGTCAATGAGGTCACAGAGATTATTAAGGGGTGTAGAGCGAGAGCTGGGGGTTGGGGGGTGTGAAAGTAGGTCTTGGGGATATGGATTGGTGACAATTGTTCTACTTAAAGGGCAAATTACCCCAAAGTATGTTTTAGTGTGGGGTATCATACGTCTCAGTTCAATGGTGACTGCTCTTTGATTGACAGCAAAGCTTTAAAATTCAAAAGATGCAGAGTGGCTCACATTCCACACAATGCAGAGAGAGGGCTTGGATTACACATTATAGCCTAGTATGTTCACCAGGACATGACCTTAAGTAATAAAATAGGTTTGTGTCTGCAAAAGGAGGAGCTTTATACTGTTATAGGAGAAGTTACAAGTTGAATAGTTGGGAGAACTGGAACTGTCTGGGATGACGAGAATTGCCCTTTAAATCACACAGCTTTGTAGTCTCACATTTTCCTTGTTTGTGGTCGCATTATTATTCAACTCATTTTTGCTGCTTTTTATTGAATAATAAACTTAGTTAAAATGTTTGTGAAGGTTAGTAAGTTAGTTAGTTAGATGAGGTTTTATGGCTCAGTTTCTAACCAATTGGTTTATAAAGTCGGGCCAGCCTTTTTTCCAGTTGTGGCTCACTGGCTTGTGAAGGAAAAGTTATTTCCATTGAATGATCTGTTTATTGTTTACTTGCTGTTATGATAGCCCTGAGTGTCGTCAAGATATTAGACCACCATTCTCTATGGTACATTCTTATCTATATTTATATTTTATATGAGACAAGAGATGCAGTTAGTCTTTGAAAGTCAGCATTTTGTAAAATTCAGTTTGATGGAAATTTTGATCTTTTCAACAAATTCTCTTTTAGCCAACTACTTGGCATTGCAAACATAACTTGTGGAAGTAAAAATTATTGTGCAGAGCTCTGTTACTGACATTAATGGACATGCCATTTGTTTGATTTGGCTTGTGGAGTGTGCCACTCTTGACGTAAGGACACTGACTGTCTCCCTAGAAGTATTTGTTTAATTCAGTTTATAGGTTGTGACACAAATGTGGAGTGGACAGGAAGTAAGCGGTCAACAATTCGAATAAACAGTGGACTGATTCAATAGTAATGATTACTAAATTGTCATTTTAGTGTCAAATTTACTTTGTGACTTCTGATCTGAAGCTCTTGAAGTAAACATTGGAAAGAAAAAGACCTTGGCAAGTCTCTCATACTAGCAAAACTTGACATAAATGAAAGTTTTTAACTGCATCTTTTGTACTGTAATAGTAGTTACCTTGGAAACCAGCTGACTGGTTTTCCAGCATTCTGACTACATGATGAGGAGCATTAGTGTTTCATGTGCTGGCAGTATTGAACATGACACAGCATGCTGGATTTAAAAAATGGTAATGTGTAAATTCCATTTGAATGGCTAAAATATTTTTGTTTTAACACAAGATGCTGCATTGTATGGAACATGCACTGAATTGATGCATAATGCATACCAGTTTCATGTAAATGTGAGAAGAATGTTGTATCAGAAGTGTGGAAGGGAATACTGCAGTTGCAGTATTATTCAGGAACAATGGTGAAAACAATATGCCATGCATTGATTGCAAAAAGTAGCGTACAGTTTACAAAATGAAATGAAAAGTGTTGTACGGGGTTCCAGGGAACAATTGCAAAAGTGACAAGACTTTCATGTGAATAATAGCAGTGAAGCTTTAATATAGTTTAACCTATGTGCCTTAAATTGCATAATAGTTACAAGTATAAGCTATACAGCTGTGAAAAATGACTTGTGTAATGTGTTGCCAAATATAATTAAACCCACACCTCTAGTTTACTGAGTAATATTAAAATATATAATAGCAGTGTGTAAAGATGACTTGTCATCTCTTCCTCCCCTCTTCATCTGTCATGCTGTTTTGACTGTGCTATTACAGATGCTTTTCAAACTCCACCTTTGTTTAACTTGGGTGTAATCATGTTGTGAACCCATTGCTTGAGGTCAGGCACTTATATCCCCATCTGAGGATTACAAATTATAACACAACAATGTCTGTTGTGTACATGTAGTTCTCAGTACTTTACTGCATTCTAGCTGATTGTCACTTTAAAATACAGGTTGCAATTAAGAAAACTTCCTTTGCAGTTGAAGATGAAGAGGGCTAAACTCATTTGTCTTGAAGTCCTTTGTGTCAAATCAAGTGCTTTCCTACACTTTAGCTTTATTGTATGTTACTGAATTTGCTAGGGTCATCATTGTCCATCCTTTAGGCATTTGTTGTAATGAAGCTGGCCATTGTACTGTAGCTAGACCAATTTTTCATGACAATCATGCTGACTTTACAGGGTTTACAAACACTCAAATTCTTGCTTATTTCTTCAGTTCATTGCAGGTGAAGTGTTGGGTGTTTTCAGCTATGCTTTCTGTGACTTTGGCCAGAAGTTCACTATTGTTGATAAGACAGGTGAAGAACCTAAGGAGTGTTTTATATCCAGTATAACCAAGGTAGGAAGTCAGGAATGATTCTGTACCCCAAGCAAGTGTTGTAACTAGGCAGAAATTCAATCTACAATTCTTATTTATTTCAAGTGTAAGATTTTGTGATGTTTATCTCTTTATGTTTGTTATTGAGTTATTTTGCCTTTCAGGTAGACATTCTGTTGGATGGTTCCCCTAAATGGAACCTCATGTGGAGACAGAACCATTGCCGAGTACTTTAGCTTACCATTTATGTATAGACTGATGAAACAAGATAGTTGTCTTGTTACATGTGGAGGCTTGTCATGAAATTACAGTAACATTAGAGTCCCAGTTTATCCATTCAAGATTTTTAACGGTTTTGCATTTTCAGGAAAGCCATAAAGAGGCAGGGTAACTTTCAGTTTGCTTCAGCTTTTATTGATTCTGTATGCATATTAATGATATGAAGGAATTAAATGGATGTAAGTACACATCAATATCTTAACCATCCTTGTTCTGGACATGGGGTAGAATTATGAAGGGCTAGCTGTATTTGATAGCTTAATATTTACCATTGTTAATTGTGCCCTATGCAGGGTCCCATAATCAATGTATTATAAAATCTACCAGTTAATTAGGTCTGGTCATGGTAAATTTTAAAGAGTATATAAGAAATATGTTAAAAATATGATGAGGGGGATCCTTCTGATTTTATAGATGACAAAGGAAACCTTTTACTTTATACAGTCATGGCATTGGTGATATGTGTACTTATGAACAGTTTGTGAGTGTCTGTGATAACAATTATGTCACTCAAGTAGGGTAACCTTTATATGTGTTATGTACATCCCCTGTTTCTAGTGAGTATTCTTTGTAGTGAAGGTCAGTGATCTGAAAAAGTGGCCGTTGAAAAATATTAAGTCACGATAACATGAAATAGGTTTACTTTTAGGTGTTATATGTAACATGAGGGATGCCTTTTAGTGAGTGGAAGATCTAATTACTGTGTTTAGTGTGGTTAAAGGCTGATCTGAGTTTAGCAGAGGTCAAAATGTATAACAATGAAGAAAGCACAAGTTTTAATGCTTAGATCATGACGTCTATCTTTTGAAAGAAATCCCTGCTTCGATCTGCATGTGGTAACCATAATATGTAAGCAATTGATAACGATATTTTAATTTACCAAATGTCAGGAAGCATATTATGTCAAACACTGTTTTTCATCAAAGCCTTGGTGCAACTTTGCAGTTTGATTCAATAAGACCTTTACAAGGATTGCTGTACCTATACTTTGCTGTTGGAAAATTATCTAGAATTTTTAAAGCATGTTGGAAGCAATGCCATAAGTGAAGGTTGGGCATTTCAGACAACGGAGAGACATCTGTATGTAAAACAGTACTACAGTATATGTCTGTTTGACTCATTTTTTATATAGGACAACCCTGGCATTGTAACGTCACTTGACAATATGATGCATGGGTTTGAATCTGGTGAAGTGGTTACTTTTAGAGAAGTTGAAGGGATGGACGTACTAAACGGAAGCCAGCAGACAATTAAAGGTTTGAAAAATACTTAGAAGATTGATTTGTGTTTACCAGGGGGTCTGAATCTCCTTATCTTAAGTAGTAACTTATACAGATAATTAGTACAATGCTGCGTAAGTTGTTTAACCAATGGGAAAGGTTGATTGTTTGGTGCCTGTTCTATTTTACAAAGCTATTGATATACATGAAAAAGCTATATAAACATATGTTCTTTTTGTCAAGTGTGTGGAAGAATTGAGTAAAGTTTTTTGAGATAGATGTAACATGTCATAATTATTTCCAGATAAGATACTTTCAACAAACTATGTCCAACATTTTACTGCTACTTTCCTCAGCAGAGGGAAGGAGAGGAAGGGGAAAGGGAAGGGGATAGGGAAGGGGAAGGGAAGGGAGGGGAGGGAGGGAGAGGGGAAGGGAGGGGAAGGGGCAAGTTGAGGAAGGAAAATGTAGGGAGGGGAAGGGAGGGGGAGGGAGGGGGAAGGAAGAAAGTTGAGGAAGGAAAATGTTGGAGGAAATGAATAACCCCTGAAATAAACTTAAAGTTTGGACCTTGTTTCTGAGTCTTCCAAAACTTGCTTTTAAATTCCCAACAATGGAGTCTGACACTGAAAACCAGATGAATATGAACTAAAGTATGTAACAACCATGAAGTTAATTTTGTCTATAAACTCCAGTGTAAAGAAGTGCTACAGTATAGACTGTGTTTATAATTCTATAAGAATATTTTGCAGATATTAAAGACTGGGGAAATGTTGAAAATGTGTTTATATTTAGCCAGAAAATCACTGTATCCTACCATAATGTTTAGTTCTTGAGCATTATTTTCACAGTAGATAAGGAAAGGCTTTGCTTCTTAATTTTGAATCTTTGGTTTTCATTTTCAGTTTGTTTCTAATTAATCTGTATATTATCCTCAGTTGTATCCCCATATGCATTTAGTATTTGTGACACGTCTGGAGAAGAATTCCAACCTTATACAACTGGAGGGATTGTGACCCAGGTCAAAGTACCTATAACCAAAGACTATGTAAGTAACTTGTACATTATGGCACTAGTAATTATCATTCGCATTTCCATGAATATTCTTCTATCAAATGGCATTGGCTGTTGTTATTCTAAAAACTTCAAGTTTGTGAAGCAGATTGAAATTGTTTTTTGTGTATTTATTTTTCTTTTTAATTTGTTTGCTATTAAAACTTTAAGTTCTTTCAGTAATTACTTTTTATGGTTAAAACTAGAATTTAAAGATGAATTTCATCTTTACCTGTAACAACTCTGTTTGTTGTTTCATTTCAGGAATCTATGCAAGTACAGCTGAAAAGGCCTCTGATGCCGCTGGTAGATTTTACCAAAGAAGGTCTGATGAGTCATATTGCTTTCTGTGCTTTGCACATATTCAGAGAAAAATATGGGAGACTTCCTCATCACAGGTATAAACAATAATAAAATCAGTTTGGTAATATAACCAGTCAAAAGTTACCTGAAATCTATACTTTCAGAAAAACACATTATTAAGGTCCATCTCACATCTTTATCACATGCCCTCAAGCAGACATTAACTCATTTATATTTTTTTATATGTTAGATTGCACAATAATTTTAGATATTTTTCTTTCAATGTCAAAATGATTGGATGACTTTGGAGGAAAGGTATTTACAAGTCATTGTGAGAACATATTTTTCTGTGTAATGTGAGATGCTGATACTATTCTTCAAGAGGTTGCAAAGGCTTTAGGAAAAACAGAACGGAGGTGATACAAGAGTGATGTCACAAATTATTGCACAAGGTATTCGTTTAAATTGAGTGAAAAATTTTCATCTTTTTATATCTTAAGTGGAAGCTGGATCATTGTGTTTTGTTTAAAGGGGATATGGCATGCCCCCAAATCAGACAGTTGCTAGCAACTCTCTGCCCAAACATATTTAGGAATAGCCATTTATTTCTAAATACAGTTGATAACTGTGCTTTGAGTGATATTCATTCAAACAATACAGTTTCACTCTGGTTGGTCAACAATGACTTGCACAGTTAGTTGTGTGCCCAGTTAAGCTCATGCACAGTGTGTGTAACAATATTGCCTCAAGCAATTTAAATGTAGCACAGGTTACTGTGACTCTGTCTTAGGGGTGTACTAGACAGGTGGTTTGGTTTAAATTGGAGGAGGGGCTAGAAGTTAACTTAGTTGGGAGAGTTGTTACTGTCTGGGGTGAGATTAGAGAGCTTTTCACATTTTCACATTTTTTGCTATAGTTAATGTGTATTTTAAAGATAAGGATCTGGTTCTGTTCTTTTATTCTGTAAAATTTTGTGTTTGGTCACATGATATGTTCTTTATTCCAGGACTGTATTAAAATATGAAGTAAGTTCAAATTCAAAGTCGGAGAAAACTACTTTTTCTCAATTTGAATGAAGAAGGGGAAGGGGGATATAACACCGTCTGTTATTTCACTTTTTAAAAAACCTTTGTTTGTGTCCTCTGACCATTGTTAAAATCTGAGCTTGTTGTTAATTGTCCCCAGATCAAGGTGTTGTACCCAAAGTGCCCTAGATTAGAAGTAGGTACTTTTATTAATACAGTAATGTGTGTGATTGTTAGGCAAAGTTTCTTTAATGAGTCCAGAATATCTAAATTGTTGTCTGCAATAAATATATTAGACCATTCATGGTAACTACCCGATGGGCACTGGGTGGCATAGAGCCTGGGCAAGAATATATGTATGCATGTTAGGTTTAGTGCATGTAAACACTAGCATGATTGCACACAGAAAGTAGACCAATTAGAATCTTCTTATCATTGTGATGACAGGGTAAGCATGAATTATCAAGTCATTTGGCAACCAGCTGTGATGCCATTTGTTTGTAAACATAAACAAGTCTATTACTCTTTTATAGTGTCCACCGTTACACCACTTCATCTTTTCTTTACAATATACATGTACTATGTTTGTATACTGTATGTATGCATATCAACAAAGATTAACAAACAAATGAGTATATGCAATGAATGGAGGATTGAGAAAAAAATGATGGTTTCCATCAAAGAATGCAGTCTGATTGGCTAACAAAACATGCAAGACCTCAGTCCAGCATAATTAACAACTGCATATGTTTGAGTTCTGCACCAAGCAGGTTCATACTTAAAAACACTATAAAACCAACTTTCGTAAAAAGTAACTTTAGCCTCTAGTCTTTACATCATTAATCTTTTCATTTGCATTTACTCTTTTTCTGTTTTCAGGTCAGAAGATGATGAGAAGATGTTACATCAACTAGCTCTAGAATTCAACAAGGAATTAGAATCTCCACTGCCATCGCTGAGTTCATCAGTTCTACATCAGCTGGCTTCAACCTGCCGTGGCTGCTTTGCTCCCCTATGTGCAGCAATGGGAGGGTTTATAGGCCAGGAGGTTATAAAGGCAATAACTGGGAAATTTACACCTCTTAATCAATGGGTAACATACTCTGATTTCTTTCATTTCTTGTTATTTGAGGAAAGATTGTGATTTTACATATTCAGCACAACTGGACTGTGGTTTATACCAAGTTTTGAATTGTACAATAGAGCCTTGCACAATATATGACTAACTGCACATGTTGACCCGATTACACTATATCAGTCACAGACTTCACTTAGGCAAAACTGAGCTTGCCAGATCATGACATATGAGACTGTTCCCTGGCTGAGTGGATAAAGGCAGTGGCATTTGCAGCGATGAAGCTTGGCAACTGTGACATTGGGGTTCGACCTCCGGCAGGGTCAGAGTAAGGTGGGTTTTTCATCAGAGAACAATCTATGGATTTCCCATCTGAACTGGCCTTTCAAAAGGCATCAAATTTGATCTAAATTGTTGAGCTGGCTAGCCACCAGAAGTGAAGTTGTAATTCATAAGCCATATAGACTTCTCTCACATATGTGGTTGCATACAGTCGTAAAACAACTGTCATACAAGGTCTGATCAAAACAAAAAAATCAAGGCCTGAATATGTATGGCAGACATAACTTCAGACTGACCTTATCTTCAGTCATAGACTGTACTATTTTTACCAAAGTGACAGTCTATGCAAAAGTGAATTCCAATTTGTCCAGTTATGTAGTGAGTCTTAAGGCTCTTAAGATCAGACCAAAACTGTCAGTATCATTACTTTGCATTATTGCATTGTGTTTCTGAATGGTCGATTCCAAGCTAATGCTGTTAATCTAAGTTTGAGTAGTTTTACGACTGTTGGCAGGTTTTGAATCCTCAGGTTATAAATTCATGGAAACATTTCTAACTGAAGCTTTATCCATGCAAAAGAAATTTACTTTAGGCTAATCAACACTAAAAATTAAGTAGGTACTGGTCAGATGTTTGAATGTTTTCTTTATTCAGCTTTATTTAGATGGAGTGGAAGTTTTGAAAGGACTTGATGAGATGCCTTCAGAAACATTCCAGCTAAGGTTAGATACAATGATTTGATTTAATTGCCCCCAGTTGTGAACTCTGTCCATATACTAATAGTACTCTTTTAAGTGTATAACTGACTGTACAGTGATATTTATGTCAGTGGTTTGTTTTAAGTATGGAAACTTTGCATACACAATATCTAAGATAACTTTCGTTGAATTCAAATTTTGTTCCTTCCTCATTCATAAGGAGAATGATGTATGTCTGGAGAAGAAGGGTCATTTTGTAGGAATCATTTGACCTTTTGATGTCAGATGCTTTATAACAACCACTATGGAGCTAACTGGTGAATGTTGACTCAAGAGATGTATTTTTATAATAATTTTTGGGAGAATAATTAATGTATTTGTACCCTGCATAGTTTTTTATCTCCAACTGCCATACTTTTGGTTAATTTTCTAGGAATATTCTACGAATATAAAACAGTACCAAAGTGAAAAATCAAAGATATCTCTAACACTATGTACTTAAGGAATAAATCGCATTTGGCAAACTATTATTGGTTAATAAACCCTCGAGACTCCAAATTTGACAAAATAACGGATGAGGCGAAGCCGAGTCTGTTATTTTACCAGATTTGGAGTCGAGACGGTTTATGAGACAATAATAGTCCGACAAATGTGGTTTATTCCTATTCTACCACCGAAA
>WURT03046974.1:2612-14471 GCA_009936505.3 Holothuria glaberrima
CTCTCATATTTGTTTTTAAAATGCTTAAATGTTGCCCTTTGGTCTAGGTAACAAAGGGCAGATATACAAGTTTTTAATAATGAAATAAAAGAGAAAGATAATGCCCTTGTTAATTAGAACTCGTGATTTAACTACTGGGGGTCTGCTGGTCTTTAGGGTAGCCTAAAATGGAGGTTAGCTACTTATTATGCTTGTTAACTGTACTTATTTACTCGTCAGGTTGTTATGGTCAAGGCACTTGTGTAAAGAAAAGTGATTGTGTATGCCAGTTTTCAGATGGCACAACAATCAACCTTGAATCCATCGCTAAGAGGAATGAGTTTGCGTAAGTTGTAGTCTTCAACTTTTTTTAACTCAGCTATTGGTGACAAGTAGCCTAGAGTCGTTGATTAGCTATGAAACACAAGACATTGCTTAATGTTTTGATGAAAATGCTATGGATAACTTGAACGTGATGATGTTTCTAGATTTTAATCTACTATCACAGAGACCAACATATAGCCGTGTGATTTTCTCTCTGACCGTTAATGTGATACCTTTTCCTTGTGGTTGGCTTTGATAACACATCATCACGGCTAGAAGTAAAATATAAGTCTTACGTATTCTTAAGTAAACCCTGCTTGTAGGCCACAGAACATTGCAGTAGCTCATAATGACAGGCTACTACAATCAATTGACATTCAGGTTTATCCTACATTGGTACAAACGTTATTAATATCAAGGCATAGGTTATATTTAATTAACTTGGGATTTTTAATACCCTTATAGCAATAGAAGGGTTACAACAGTGAAATAACTCAACGTTATCTGCACTGCGCTTATTATTTATCACTAAGTGATGAGATCTTGACTAATTCAGTACTTAAAAAAGACAGTTATTGCCTTACGGGGAGTCCACTAGATTCCATATGTGTAAACAGGTGGAGGACAGGAGATCATATCTTCTTCACTTTTGACAGTGGATGGGATTATCTCTTCCATCCACTTTTATCCAAAAAGTGGATAGGATTATCCCCTCCCCTTTTTCAAAACCCTGATGTAAATGGTAGGAAATTGTTTTATTCCATAAATTGTAAAAAGTATTGCTGATTCCGTGAAAGCAAACTCGAACATGATGGAAACAGAAGTTTAATGGATTAAAATCGTGAGAGCTAACCTTAGATAACACCAGAGATCATTTCCTCCCAATTGTTTCCAGACCCTTTGAGTGAGCCTCGGATCCCTAAGGCTTTCCGATTTGTGCCTGAAGTAGTTCTAAGGGGCGTATCCAGGAATTTTCAATAGAGGGGGCACAATGTTTGATTGATCGCTGTCCTGGGGGAGCATTTTCTTTTTTGCGTCAACTTTTTTCACGCATGACGGTCAATAGGGGAGGAAGCGGGCGCCTATTGCGCCCCCTGGATCCGCCACTAGTTCTGGTCAAGGTCATGACCCCATCTCCCACACTTTTGAGAAGCTGCTGACGCTCATGCTAGGTCCTGTCCACTGTTACTACAAACTTCGGCTATGTCAAGAGTACGTGACACCTCAAGGCTGTCAGACTACAGGGTTGCAAGTATTCAAAACGTCTTTTGGGACCAAAACTTGTAGCAATGTCTCAAAACAGTAAAGGTAGGCCAAATCAGATTCATAGACGGTTGAGGTTTACAGAAGGGAATTTCAAAGTACGGAATCATCAAAAGCAATCAATTTCAGAGCATCATGTATAGAACCAGTGAGCTTTTAAGTCGACAGACCTGGAGGTTTAAGTCTGAAATTGGCCAAAATGGACTAAAAGCTGAAAAAGTTGAGGACCAAATATACTTTGGCAGATCCCGGGTCAGTCTGGCATCACCGTTCGACAGCGAAAGAAGGACACTTTCGTCTTGTCCACCTTTTACCACAGTATATCCAATGCCTTAGAAGAACCGGGATTACAGTTGTCAGAATGCTTGCAACTACATGTTAGGAACAGTTGCATAAATTTGAAAACATTAAAAACTTCCGTAGGAAATAATGTTCTACAGAGCCTTGATTCTCAAACGCCGCCCATAGGACCGCATGCGGTCTTCAAGTTCTCTCAGTCAGGCCCCGAATGGATTTCATACTAAAAAGTTATCGACGACTAGAAAAGTGAAAAAGTAAGGGAGTTTCGGGAAAAAAACAAAATCCAAGTTGATTTGTTCCTCAAATTATGTCGTAGTTACTGTTTTAGGTAGCCTAATGGAAACAATAAGGTCAGAGAAATGTCCTAATCCTTTCCACAGACGAACCATTGGTATTTTCATTTTACCTCACCACGATATTAGCCATGGGGGTAGCGTTCCGTTTATCAGAACCCCCGCGCCTTTGTTAAAAAGGAACAAATTACACTTATGAAAACGAAATAGATGTACGAGGTACGGAAGGCTATTAAGCCGGAATTTTTTTTACATAAAAGAAAACTACAGCAATGTTAAGAGAATTACAACATCACCCTGATGTTAATTTTCGGCGCCTTCTTGTGCATTCATCGTTGGTGGGAGTCTCATTATTCGTGTCGGTATGACAGCTGGAGTGGAACTATTGTTCGAAACACTTTCTCCTGCAATCATCTGTCCTCCTCACCGTCAAATTCTACTGCATCTTTAAACCGACAGGCCGCTAGTTCGAGTTAGGGTATTTCAAATAAATGACTTCAGTGGTATGCTTATTGGGCATCTAATGCAGTAGCGAACGGCAGCAAAACATCCCCGGAGATACTGGAGGGGACTCATGGGGGATATCTTTGGGGATAATAAAGGTTACGTTGGAAAAAATCCACGAACGGAGTGAAATCGAAAGGACGACCCAAAAAAGAAGGTACTATGAAGTCATTGTCTATTAATAGGAAGATTACGGAATTAAAAGAAGCCCGAGAACAGGTGGAGGAAGTTAGTCGATGCAATACTAGCATGGACGAAAAAAGAAAAAAATATGAACGGTTAGGTACCACTAGACCATAAACAATCAGCCTGCGCCAATTCAGCAAAGAAGAGACCGACTTCAAAATGCAAGTCAATACCCAGTTGCTAGAGGCTAGCTAAGTCTTGAAATGTAGTTTCCATTTTTTGTTATGTCAATCCAATTCTAGGTTAGCGTAGATGTTGCTCAACGCCTGCAACGTCTTTCCCCAAATCTGAGATTACTTCCTGTTCTTGTTGAACACAATGTTAAATTGAGGCCATTCTCCATTACTGCCATACGTAGGATGCCCACATCAGGACGAAATCTGTGTTTTGCTGTAAAATCTGCTACATCTTGTAAATTCTTAACTATTTAGTTGTAAGGAAAGAATTCTTTCTCCGTTTCAAACGAATGCATGGGGCATTCACTCGCTCCATGTGTAAGTAGATAGGGTCCATGTCTTTTGAAAAGGGTGTCACTGTGCATGGGTCGTGTTTGTTTGGTCTGTTGGTAGAGCACGAAGGGCTTCTTCAAACAAGAAATGGAAACAATCGAGTAGTGGTCACTACACAAACGCAAATGTATTGTCCGTACAAACGCGAGCAAAAACAGCTCATGTAGACCTACCTTTCATATGCAGGAAGGGGGTGACCTGAGTTCGATGCCTAAAGCTGTAGACACGAGCAGTAAGGACTTTCCTTGGAAGTGAACTAAAAGACAGGACTGTCGTATATGCGGGGTACCAAGTTTGGTGAAGTTGTGTTACAGCCCTCTTCCTCTCAAGTGGGTAAAAGAAAATGCAATCGATAACTTTCAAGCGAGATATTCCATGTACCGTCTAGAACAGGTGTGCAAAGTAAAAAGCTCTAGATAAATCCTGAGCATACGTACTGCGCAAGAAACTAGCCCAATGACCTCACCCTTTGCCATGTCTCTTGTGCATTAGTAGGCTCCATTTTAGCTGGCTCTCCTCACTGGGGAAGGTGTGGAGGAGCGGAGAGAGAGAGAGAGAGAGCTAGGTCTCCACTTAGTTCTGGGATATCAGGGCCCTTAAATTGTCAAAGACTAGGAGAGAGAAGCACAAGACAGTTGGCAGATTGTTGCAGATGTCACAAATTTTTAACGCGTTGATAGTATGAGTCAACTTGTCTAAATTTATCATATCTTTTTTCTCTGGGGGTTGCATAAAGCCAGTGCCAACTTGACAGGGTGTGCGATGAGCCTTCTCGAAAATACCACTTATCTCGAAGAAATAACTGGGAGATATTTACAGTGAGGCTCCCACGTTGCCTGTGATCAGAGTTATCCACTACGCATACTTCCCTGCTCCTTGAAGCGCTGCTCTTCTGGTCCAGGACATCAGTGATCCCCTGCCGCTGTGGTCTGCTGTACTCACAAGTCTCTTCTAGGGAATGCTGTCCTGATCCGAGCGATGTTTCCCTAATCCATGTTGGCGTCCTCCCTAGTCCTGAGTGTTCTACTACAGCTAAGATGAAGTACACCAGGAATATTACTGTAGCTCCCACTGACTTACAATCTGAATCTAATGTTTCAATGGCAACGACAGTAAGGCAGGTCACGCAAATTCGTCCAATTAATTAACCAAGCTGGTTGCGCAACCCAACCTTGATGATTTGACTAGAAAAGGCTAATTGACATAGCCGTTGATATCATTTGGAGGACTTGGGAGAATTGGGAGAAAAACTCTTCACGAAGTTCCGCATTCGCGATTATTTGATGAATTCAGTATATTTGTTACTGTTTGAAGGAATAAGACTGATAGCCCACAGCAATGATACTAGGCTTCCACTTACAGATCAATAAAGTTTGTAATTGAATAAGCAGTATCGAAAATCAACCATGCGTGAATGCCTTTGAATAAGTAATGTACTCAATTACTAACGCAACTTGTGCTTATGTAGATTGCATTACATTAAGGTACATATTAAGCCTGTCAGAGCTATACACGAGCCATGTTACTTACAGCTGCTCTAGGCAAAACTCAATTTATCCTTCTTTTGCAGATTTCCCTATAAGAAAGCCCAGTCCGGTCCTGGTAGTTATGAATATGCCTACAATCCTTGTTATCCAGTGACAGACACGGATGACTGCAAAGATGTAGCAGTAAGTGTGATTTAGTTGTCATATTGCTACGTGTGTATGGCCTACAAAACCTACAGTTCCACACTGTATCTGCCCTTAGTATAACATACACAACCAATAATTATTGTCCACGGGTGCAGACGATTTTATCCTAAATGTTAAGTATGCGAAAAGTCTTGCCTTTGTCAAAAATCAAAAGGAAAGGACAGCATCCCATAATTCCCCTTTAGCATAACTCCTGCGGTCACAACAAGAAGGGTTTGTAGAGCTTTGTTTGCCATCTCCACCCATCAATGGCCGTTTCTCCATTCTGAAAATTGCATTGTAACTACAGCACTGCCCAAAATCGTAATGGAAAGAAACTTTATTGTCAAGATAATGCCAACATAAAGGCCTATGATGTGGAAGCCGAAGCTCCGTTTTTAATTGCATTTTTAACTAGTCTTTAGTCGACAAACTTGTGGTAACCAAATAGATCAACTTTCGGGCAGGAAAGTGCTTGCCCCTCCTCTTTGGAAATAATTTCGGACATCTTACGTTGAACATGTATATGCATTCTTGCCACAAAAAAAGGATTGCAAATCGTCTTTAAAGCAGGAGACTTGAAAAGTTCGGTAAGGATTATTCCAACTACGGAAAGCCCCACCCAAAAAATTCCCACTGGGGACATTGTTTGGTTGAGGAGATATCTGGGAACAATTGACATGTTTGATACCTGCGAAATTCTGGTCAAAGTTAATTGTCTTAGGTGGTACTAGGGAATGTGTGTGTGTGGAGGGGAGGGGGGTTCGAGTTTGAATTTCCTGGGTGAATTGTCCGGTCACATTTTAAAATGTGTTTGTATGTTTCTGTGGTTGAGGGGCTTTTCGAAAGAGTTTTCCTCGTAACTCCATTGTAAGTTCATCTTATAATGTATTGTGCTAAAGGTTAGTAGGAACGGAGGTCTCTTCATATTCGTTCTTAGAAACAGCTACGAAGATCCATGCCACTCTGAAGATCAAATCCTTAAGATGTAGGCACTGCTACTAGGAATATATATGAATGAAAATTCATCCTCAAAATTCGAGACATTTTCTGCAGACGTCTTAAAATATTCTGTGACCATTCTCTTTAAAACATATGTCTGTAACAATTTTAAACGGACTCATAAATAGCTGGTTGGTTTTAGTCTTAGAAAGTGTAGACACAATTACACAATGAGTTTTTAGAACGTTAGGATAGTATTCCATGATGTATATTTGCTAAACGATTGTCATATATTCTACCTTCCCTTTTAAATGTTGATCATTTGAAATAGGGTGGCAGTTTCTGCTGTGCAAGTAAGTATAGCTTTTGCAAAACAACTCAGACTTTCGTTGATTATTGAAAGTGTTTTCAAATTCTTATAATGGATTTTTTTTACGTGAGGCTAGGCTTGTCAAAGAGATCCCACCAATGAGGACCACTTTTCTATTGGTGATGCTACATCGGCTAGGTTCCTAGGAAAAGATGATAGTATCACAATAGGATATTCATCAGAGAGTCGTGGAACTGCAAAGTAAGTCCAGTGTTTGTTCTAATCCTATATCACTCACTTTGCGAACCATGTTTACCTCAGAAATGGGTTAGTAACTCACATAGTCTAGGTTCCATTCTATTCCATTCCTTTCCGTTCCATTCTATACCTTTCATTCCATCCCTTTCTCTTCAATCCTCCTCCACTCTACTCCATTCCACGTCTTTTAATCCCATCAAAACCCATTTCATTCCTTTCCACTCGTCTCCGTTCAATCCCATCCAGACCCATTTCATTCCTTCTGTTCGACTCCATTCCATTCCACTCTACTCCATTACATTTAATTCAATTCTGGTTCGTTTATTGCAACTCATGAAAGGTCAGTTCAGTTCAATTCAGTTCAGTTCAATCTAATATAGTTCATTTCACTTCACTTCAGTGCAGTTAATAACAGTTCAATTTAGTTCAGTTCTTGTTAAAATCAATTATATCATTTACATAATTGGAGATGACAAAAGCAATCCTAAACAAAGAGGTAATTTTATTACATACGATGGACAGTGGAAATAATTATTTCTTTTGAACTGATTTATGATTTGAAGCAAACGTGAAGAATATGTACAAAATAAATTATGTACCACGGTGTAAAAATTCGAACCCAACTGTCAAAGTACTGAAAACTGAGCAGTTTCGTTGAGCATTTGGAACTTTGATATGCTTATGGATATTAGGAAAACTTTCAGCCGCTGGAAGGTGTTTGCGTGTACTCATATTAAAACATTGGAGGTTCGCTGAACTTCATTTACTGCATCGTCCCGATTTCGTTGTACCTTTAGCTGTGTGGATCATCCTTGTTGTGTCAATCTTATCAATTTCATTATTCCTCGGCTTGTTTTTGCATTGTAATTGTTTGATGTTTTATAGCAGGGTGTTTTATGAGCCAGAACCCAGGTATTATACACACTACAAACCATAACAGTATGGGACTTGTCTCCTAAGTATGATCTACCTTTTAGTAATATTCACCAGTTAGACCAGTGTAGTGAAAGTTCTGGCTACTTTATGTCTGATTTGTTTTTGTAGCCAAACTCTATATCTTGCAGGAATACTATCTGAACCATTCGAAGGAGCACCTCTGTAAGGCTGTCTTAGGGCTGTCCTTCACGACCACGTCAAACCTCGTGTCTCCTCAGAGTCGTAACCCGTTTTGGAGTCGCTTCCGGTTTACAGTAGTGGAACTCTACACTCACAGGACTTAGGCCCGTGAGGAAACCTTGCTGCGTCCTTTACATGGAGCTCCCAGAGTTTGGGCATCAGAAGAAGTGCGTTTGGGGGGGGGGCTAGGGGCTAAAATACAGGATCAAAATACATCACAAACGACCTAAAATTCTCCAAAAATTTTCCAAAGGGGAGGACATTCCATTCCTTTCGACCTTCCCTCATGACGGCCGGCTTAAGTGTACAGACCTACAGCTTTGACCCTGATGATACCTAGGGCTATCTTTCCTTTGGTACCCCATGCAGGGATTACTGTCTTGAGCGAGCCCATTAAGAAAATTCTGAATGCAAAGTTGTTTTATGTGAATTGGTGCGATCTTTCGCAAAAATTTACGCTTGTTCTTGATACAAAAGACTGTTTCTTCTGGTTTTCTAATGAAAGTCTAAGGGGTGTGTTTGGTTACACCAATTTAGAGGAGGTGACCTTCCTTTTTTAAGAATTATTGTTAATTATTGTTAATGTTACGTAGCTTAGATGTAAAATGGTGCTAGCTTGTTTAAGCTGTAGACTGCTTCTACTTGATTCATTTTGATTCGATCGTTGAATAAAACCCCTCTAGGACTGGAACTTAGGCTGGTCGCCTTCGAGCGCTCCTTAGTATCCCACTGGCTGGCTGAGGTGTTTTCTGCTACTTCAGCGGCAAGCCTTCACCTTCTAAAAGTTATGAGAATTTCATCATTATCATATTTTTCAGTACTCTAAATCACTGTTGCGCACGTATGCCACCAGATAAACTTTAGGTAAAGAGACTGTCCAAGTTGGTCAGCAAGGGAGTTGGTATTTCCAAATTACAACTGTCAACAAAGAGACTGCTCAGGTTGGTCAACATTGCCCAGGTTGGTCAACATTGCCCAGGTTGGTCAACATTGCCCAGGTTGGTCAACATTGCCCAGGTTGGTCAACAAAGCCTAGGTTGGTCAACAAAGGGACTGCCCAGTATTACGCAGAGATACGATTAAGTAGAATGACTAGTCTAGCAAGGGATAAATGAAAAACATAACATACAAAAAGAAAGAGTTTAAACTTTCTTAAAGTTTTTTCAGGTATTTTTCAAATTGGGAAACAAAAAACATTACCTTACGTTCATCACTCAAAGCAAAAAAAAAAACAAAAACAAAAACAAAAACAAAAAAAATTAAAAAAAAAATGCATTTACCTTACGCTTAGCATGTATAAAAAAATTATAGAATATGTCCAAAACCTAAATCCACCGGTGTTCGAAATTCATTTGGCTCTGCATTGATAAAAAAATCCTTCCTATCTTAAAAGTAAAGATTATTCTGCTTCTTTAAAACAAATTATATCAAAGTCTTTCAAACGAACAAAGTAGATAATCCAAAATATTAATACAGAAATAAGCTGTCTCTCAGAGTGTCTATTCCATACGGTCAGGAGCAATATGTTCTGTACCCCAGCTTGCGTAAGGTTAAAAACTGCTGCGAAGGATAAATAAAAGTGCCTCCAGCTGAACAGTTTAACTCCCAGCTTGTGCGTTACATGACCATGATAGGGCAACCCTTCGTCTTTGACCGAAAAGGAGTTACAATTTAAAGATATGTATACAGTGCCCACTGGCTACCAAATTGTCAGCTGTCCACCTCTCCAGCGCCAGGCGAAGCTGCCCCTCGAAAAAACAAAAACATTTTAAAGAGTCTCCGTAATAACTGTAAGTCGTAATAAATCATTCACCAATATTCTGATGCATCAGGATTATACAGACATTTCTCTACACCAATTAACGACTTTACAAATTTCTTGGGCGAAACCAGAAGTTACCTGTATTCGACAAGTGACATCTTGCTGTGCCTGTGTTTAAAATAAGAGTGATGTGCCCCACCATACAAATAAACCTCATTCCCTTTTCCACTCATGCGACAGCTTGGCTTCTGTCTAAGATACCAGTTCAACAATGACTCTGTTTCGCTACTCTGCTTATCTGAAAGTCCTGATCAAAAACCTGTTCAATTAGACCTGGGCATGCTCGGTCCTGAGAATGGCACTGCATAGCATCACACCCAGAATCCCCTTTGACCCTTAAGGCTTTGACTCGATTTCCAGTATTTTAAAAGTAGCTAAATTTCCTGCACATTACGGTGCTAGGAAATTTTTTAACGTGATCCCATTTTGGCCACCAAAAAGACTGCCCAGGTTGAATATAGCGTTTGCCTTCTTTGTGACCAAGCTGCAAACTTGTCAGGTGACATACGTGCCAAACAGTGTTTAGGGTGTGTACTCAATAATGAATGCACTTTTTAATGTCTTAAATTCATGTTTGATGTTGAAAACCCCTGTCCTTCTGTGATGTAGATTAACGTTCCTATCATATCTATTTATAGAGTTTTAACAGTCGCTCTGGTTTGTGATCAATCGGCAACAACACCGCAATTGCTCGTCCAAGGAGAAGATCCTGGAAAAAATGTAACTGATTGGTGATATAATGATTAAATATTGCCATAGACACAGAAAAATTAAGAGATACACCCGTGTATGGTAAACCAGCTTGTTAATTAATATAAAAATCGTGAGGGACAGAATGAGCCAGATCAAAGTTAGTATTGCGTATTATAAGTGAAATGTCATAAGAGTATTCCGGTCTGCGAATGTTTTACCACAGCAATGTGTAGTACATAATATACAAACTTCATGCAAAGCATCAGATTTATTTTTGAACGTTATGACCTTAGATTATAAGAGATAACATATGAGCAGTAATAACTCTGAATAATTTTACACTGTTTACAAGGAAGCTTTACGAGAACATTCTGTGAGAATACGTTGTAAGATCTGAAGAAAGGCTATAATTGACAGACCCCAGAATAACGTTCGTACCTTTCTTCCTTCCTTCTAAACTATACGCAAAGGAGTGACATCTTTTCTCACCTACAATGAAGTTGTTAATTATTTCAAGAGAGGATGGGGGAGGGGGGGGGGGGCTCTTAAAATTAATATTCAGCTAACATGAACAAGCTTAAATATAAAACAAAAACAATTAAAAGTTTGTAACTGTGGTAAACGTGTTATCGCTATGGATACAAATTTTGAGATTGGCGTTTTTTCACAGTAACATGATGTGACGTTCTCAAGCAGTTTTTTTTTATCTAGTTGTGGTTACGTGTGTTGTGGCAAGCTGTACAAGTGACCCAAAGGTCACATGCTTATTCATGAATGTGTCATTTAAACTCACCCGATCCACTCACCCTAACCCTTGCCTTGTGATATGACATCATGCATGATATGCATGTCTCGGAATGAGAATGTGACACATTACGAAATAAAACGTAAAGTTTGGTCATGTTTACACAATGCCGAAATTTGCATTTCAGAGGCGCATTAGAAAAATCTGCCCCTTAAAATTGGACGTCAGGACTTGGCCGATAGCGTCACGACTTGGCCGATTTTTAAACAATAGGGAACCGCAAACAACAAATTGTCCTTGGAATCTCTACCAGGTCTTCACAACCCGACAAACGAATGTGAGTTCAGATTCCCTTAGAAGTATAGGCGGTCACTGGACCATGTAATCTGCAAGAATGTGGCTTTTTTGTCAGTTGTAAATTTAGGAAGGATTTCAAGGACAGAATAAATTTGTCCAACTTTCAAGGGAGCGAATTCTCTAATGCGCCGATATTTAGGCAACAATCTTAATAAAAGGGTCTGGACATGTTACCCCTGATCATAACCTGTTCTAGAGTCAATCCTCTCGGACGCCTACAGTTTGTAGGGCGACCAAAAATCAAGTTACCGTACAGGTCCTTATTTAATTAAGAGCTAGGTTAAGAAAGGAAATTAAAATAAGGCATCTGCTCCGGGTCAACTTAGTAAACTAGCCACTAGTGACAGTCCTGGAAGCGAAATTTTTTCCCAGGATAGGAAAGGCCAACGGCCAATCAAATACTTCTTTTTGAGATCATGTGACATTTTTGAAAAACTACTTTCTGGACATGTTTCCTTACTTTTTCATCTTCGGCGTCACCTGATTCTTCCTAGGGGTTACTCCTACCACCAGGGCCGGACTAAGCGTGTGGGGGGCCCGGGGCACGCAATTGTGTGGGGGCCCTATAGTACAGCTCAGGAACAC
>WURT03046985.1:0-14471 GCA_009936505.3 Holothuria glaberrima
ATAATAATAATAATAATAATAATAATAATAATAATAATTTCATGCGGAATTAGTTAGCTGGTATGAGTATCTGTTGGTTATGTATTCTCCTACGAAGTGATTTTGCAGATTTTTTCCAGTTAAACTTTCCACAACTCCCTGCTCATATGCAGCTTTGACAGTCCAAAAGGCTTCTTTCATTTTACACCAATCTGGGAGGCATTTTAGGCAAAAATAGAGTTATGCTACACCGTTCCTCTCAAACAAAAACATTGTAATTAAATGTGCAATAATTCATGCGAATTTCTAAACACTTAATCAGTTCAAAGCTTTGCCAAAGACATCAATTTCCACCTATAAAGAGAACGAGGCTTACAAAATGTAATTTCTTCCCGTTAAATCCCTCTTCCTTCACCCCTCCCTCAGGGTGCCAACTATCATAGCTATGCCACTGGACGCTGTCATGAACTGCCCTCTTTGATATTTCGGCCAGTCTACGGCCGTAGTGCACTGTGGCAGAAGTATTCCAATGCTTCATGCGACCAAATATCCTTCTTTCCCCACTCATAATGCAATCTCCTTGCAGCATCAAAGAAGAGGCCGTCCATTAGTCGGTAACTATTTTAATACAACCGGTCTAACTGTCTAATGTGGATTTTTGTAATTTCTCAAGAGCGCAGTTATAAGGTTATTAGATAATGGGAAGATACAGAGAACTGACTTACAGTGAATTATTTTTGATTTGACAGTTTCTTAAATATCCGAGAGCTTCAGGGAGCTTTTGCCCTTTGGTCTCCCACTGCAAAGTTGTCCCAGGATCCCCATTAGAGGATCTTCGGGAGGGGCCCTCCACACTTCAACATGTGGTTTTGTTTTCGTCGTTTCATGCATAGCAATGCTATGGGCAGCGGGAGGGGGAGTTTTCCCAGTCCAACTCGGTAAAATCGGGCGTTGAGCTGAAAAAGGTTGGGAACCACTGCTCTAAAATAATCTTTATCGACATTTCCTGGGATGTGGTATGCAACCACGAGGTTCTTAAAAACCAAGTGATGGTATTTACAAGAATCTTTGGACAAGGACGAAATATATCTTTTCGAAGAGAGAACATAATCTCCTTTTATCTAACACGTGATTTAAAATTGCATACAATACCAGAAAAAAGTACAGTGTGACAGTTTTGTTCAGACATTAAATTGAAGCATGACTTTATACAGTAAAGCTCAGTTAATATAAATGATCCGCTTTTATAGGAAGAAAACTTTCCAATCAAAATGAATGATGGAATACATGTTTTACAATGCGACTCCTCACAAAAATTAAAGTAAAATTGTTGTGAAGTAATTTAAAGTTTAAAAACAATGATCATATTTTCACTCTCAAACCCGAATTTCTCAGTTTCTCTCTTCCATATTGGTAGATATGTTAAATGTTAGTCGACTTTTCGATTGCGTTAATTTTTAATGGTTCCATTTTTCCAATGCATCTATCAGTTCAGTAGGTCACGAGGTACGACGTATTTTCATCTCTATGTACTTGATCTGGCAGTAAACATAAGAATAACAATAATAATACCAGTAAATGTTCTCTCCATTACCGCCATTGTAGTCACCGTTTGGATTGGAATAAGCACATACTCTATTATAGCTGCCATCCCACCATGTATGGCAGTAACTGCTATAGCAATAATAATTATACCAGTACCACCATCCACCGCGGTGTCCCTCGGCACAGTCGACACCACTAACGCCATCGTTGTCTTGATCAAATGTGCTAAACTTTTCATTAATTATGTCACCCATACCATTATCTGCAGACAAAAAGTGTAATATGGTCAGGTATACTTATTAGTGAACAAAAGAATTTACCAAACTTTAAAGATGTAAAGTATTACATCTTTAATATTTATGGCATTCTTCACAATTTAATTCTGAAAACTTGTCAACGTTCCCCTTACAGTGTCACAAACATTAAACAATGATGGCAGTAACCTTTCTGTCATAGTTATGATTAAATACGGTCTAATTTCGAAGAAAATTGGCCGAAACTATCTTGTGTTGGATTTTAATAACCTTTCACGTGGTTGAACTGATGGTAGGAATGTCAACTACATTCGTTAGACTTTTATATTTCAACGTGGCAAGGTGGGAATATGCTTTCCATTTTTTTTAATATGAATGTTTAAAGCCATAGGAATTTCCCCTTAACGTTTACAAGATTATTTTATGTGCGTTTGTGAGTTAAGAGTGATTGATAAAGTGATTGATACTGTATAAAGGGGTTTAAGTAAAGACTGCTTTCTATCAGAATATCTTCCTACCTATTAATTTTGGTACTTTGTCTATATATATGGTTGATTAGCCTATATATACCAAACTGAGTAAATTGCAAGGCATGTGGTTCAAGGTTTTTTCAACTTGAAATACTAGTGTGAGCAGCATTTCATCCTTTCTGTTTGTCCTTATTTGTAATGACGACGTTTCGTGTTAAAGGAACTGCGGGAAATTATCAATTAATGTACTTCACTATCGTAGTTGGCAGGTTGGAGGCCTACGAGAGGAGAAAGAAAGCTCCTTGATGACTCGACACCAAGGGCGTAGGAAACGGTGGGTGGGGGTTTAAAACCCTCAGTCAAAAATGTGGTGGAAAAGAATTCAAGAACAAAAATCCCTTATTTGTTCCCTACGCAAAAATGTCATTTATTTGAAGTAATTTTCCTTACAATTTACTAAAATGTTGCACCAAATTACACCTAAGGACCCGCAAATATTCAAACAATTTCCACCTCTCTACTTAGACTATTGCCATAACGGCGGTTCGAAACAGCGGCAACCCCCTCCCCACAGGCGAGAACAACTTCCTACACGTATGGCGACACAGCTTCGTGCAGCACCTTTGTTCTACAACGACTAAAACGGATATTTGTCCCTATAGGTTGGGAAACACAAGGACAGCCTTAGCTGACCTTAACTCTGGCTACATCACTGCTGTAGCCTACGTACGATGTAATAACAACGGTAAAGCCAAGTGTTTCAAGTAGAAGAACACAACGAGCCTACTTGCTTTTTAGAGTCTGAATTTAGTCATCGCCATTTACATCAAATAAGAGGATAAATTGGGCAATTTTGACAGTCTCTTATCAAGTGTTTGAAGTACACTGTAAAACAAATGTGCAACATTATATATTTACAGAAGAAAAATTACAGAAGAAAAAAAGGAAAACGGAAAAAGTGCTGTCAATTTTTTTAAACTAATTGACAGCACCTTTCTTTTGTTGACCTTTATCTTTTCTGTGTCTGTACGGCCTTTTTTTACAGTGTAGCTTGTACTCGTAAATTTTTTTGATCCCGTCATCACCATGCGACTAACCAGTTAAGATTATGTTGAGTTAAGAATGCAAAAATCATGCAGAGTACGTAACAAGGTAATGCACATAAACAGGACTATTAAAAAGAATGGTTGATATTCAGCCTGACACCGTTTTAAAGACACAAAATTTCAGTTCCATACACACAGCTAGTACTTTGCATTTATAAGAACTTGTGGGCGATAAAAAAATGTTCATTCATATGTCTGTTATAGCATTACATAGTGTACGTACATTTCTGTACAAGTTAGCCAATGAGATCTACTTCAAATTGTACGTATAAGTTGAACCAAGAGATCTTGAAATGTTAACGTTGAGACTTGTGTTGAAGTAATGCTACACGCTTTTCACTTTTTAGAACTTATGCTTTTACAATACCAGTGTGAAATTTAATGGGCACGTGCAAGATTTAACATATTAAAATAGTGCTGCATGGGATAAATTGAACATTTTTGTTCTACATGGTTATGTAGAATGTTAGAATGTATTTATATATCATTGTAAAAACTTAACATAGATGGGTAAGTTAGAGATGAAATGGAATGCAATACTCACATCCATTACCGCTGTAACCACTTATGGAAGTCACACGATATTTAGTCGATTCAGAGTCTATTCTAAAGCTAGAAAACTTTGCATACTTTGCCGAGTTTGATGATGTTACGAAATCCACTCGTAGTTCATAAGTCCCTTGTTGTGTGAGAACATGAAGCTTGTCATTCCCAAGCCAAAATTCATCCGGAATATCTCCAGAACCGTTCTTATAACTTGACCAGTTTCTGTAAAAATCAGTTGCGCCTCTGTTGCGACGCTGGAATACCTTAACACACGAAAGAAATAAGTCAGAGGAAATTTTACCCTATTTCTATTTACACGAAATCAATTTGAATATTTGGATTGCAGGATGGTCATGCACAATTTGTAAATATGTTTCTCCATGTTTGTTTGCGATGGTGCGTTCTCTGGGCTTGCAGCTTTTGGGGAAAAAGGCCCACACTCGTATCTTTTAAAATCGGTTCATGTTTGAAGGATAATATCATTTTTAAATTGAAATTGGGAGCAGCCGCTGCAAAGAACCTCGTAAAATGACATCAAAAAGGTCCTTATCGAATGAGACACTCTCTAACCCGTCTAGCTATGGTAAAACAAAATTCAACTTATAAATTCGGTGTAGAGTCCAAGCAATGCAATCTCGCAAACTCGCACCTACACAAAGGCTATGTACTTTCTAAGTTAAAGGGTTCGGGTGCCTGTACTACTTTTGCAGCACAGTACAGTTTTTAAATATTGTCATACAATCTTCCGCAAATAGCTCGGAAATACTTGGAAAAAATTTAGTAAAATGGAAAGGGGATAAACAATTGAAGGATGAATTTAAGTTGGTGAACTCACAGTCCAACCGCCACCATCAATTGTCATATTGCAGAATACATTAAATGCTGAACCAGACCATCCTGTGGGAAGTATAGAATAGACGCCATCTTGAGTGTTACGAGCATCACGAACGTCATTGCAATCTCGGAAGATGACGTCACGAGTACACCTTTCACCGTAACCAGAGTAGCCGTTGTTACAGTAGCATTGTCGCACACCGTCTTGAACCTTACATGTTGCATCTGGACTGCAGTTGACGTTGTCACAGCTTAGTAGGCCGTTGTTGCATGAACATTTTTCTGTACAGGTGGGGTTATAAGAAATCTCTCCATCCTGACATTAAAATAAAAGACGTGTTTTAACTGTTGATATAGACTTTAAATTTATTAGTCAAACCTGTCCATAAACGTTCTTTGCAAAGCCAAATTGTTTAATGAGGTGGCTCTTACAATTATCGAAAGGTGAAATGCAGACAGACTTTTTCATAAAACGCTACATTAGTGTGTATTGACAGTTTCAAACATGGTCATTCTTTCCAAACAACAGATTTACAGAGTTGTGACGAGTCATTCAATTATGAGTCGAGTCATTTACTACTTTCAAGGTGACTCAGGTCGAATCAGTGACTCGAGTCATTGTATTGTTTCTATGAGGAAAATTATGATATAATTGCTCGAGTCATTTCCCTTTTGAAAATTAGTGACTCGAGTCATGACTGCTTAAAACAATGCAGATTTGTCGTCAGAGGGAAAGAATCATCTTTTTTCAAGAATAAAAGACGATTACTAAAGATTCCCTGTATCGGTTACGTGGGTAGAGGACCAGACATAATGCTGCACTCAAGTTGCTTGAAATGCTACATATAGGCTTATAAGAGACGAATGAGTCAATGATTTCTCCAGTACTTACCTCATTCTTGAGAATCAAGATAACAGTTAAGTATTATATTATTTCATTCAAATAATCTGCTTTTCGTCAATCGTTTTATGATGATTTAACATTTGTAAGAGAATAAAATGCCCAAGTGTAGGTTCACATAATCAATTTGGTAAACATGCACTGAGCATGTAAACTTATATGGAAATTGTATAGTCTCCACAAACCTGAAGAATCCTGTTTTGTTCTGAGATGTAGCAGCCACATTCCGATGGGAGAACACATTGCTCTCCTTTCATTAAAAATCCTTCCTGGCATACACACGCTTCTGCTTGATTGTTGCATCTAGTCGGGCATCCTGAAGTTCCTCGTGGATCCTCGCAGGTACCCACACATGTGCAATTCCCGTAAACCGTGTTTTGTGGACAAGGAGTATAAACTGCAAGGGAAGTAAGAAACTAACGTTGATTTGAAAGAATGATTCTAGGTCATATGGAATTGATCCTTTGAAGCAGATGTTATAGTCATAGAATGAAACAAATTCACGTTGTGCTCTTTCAAAATCGTTCTATCTTGGCAGGAAGGGAATCTTGACCAGCGCCATCATACCATCTTTGAAAGAAGTAAAGGCCTGTGGGCTTAGCGGTTGGTCAAGTTCAGGTTGATAAACTTTTAAGATCGTAAATCCTTTAAGTTTTAGTTTCAAAATGGAATTTCTACCTCTATATGTACAGCTCATTTTGCAAAACTCTTTGCCAAACCGTGACAACTTGTCAGAGATTATAACCAAGTATAGCATTCTCTGCTCCCATTCCAAAGGAAACTGACAGACTCCACGTCACACGTGGGACAAGTTGTACGAGATTATTTTCAAAAATGACATTCTTTTCGCCTTCTATTCCAAAAGAGAACAAGCAGATTTCATGAAAAGGATGACAAATATGGAATTTGAAATTAGTGCTTGTTTTGGTTTCCACCTTCAATGGGATGTAGCTAGCAGGACGTGTAGGAAATAGCATAGACAATTGCAAGAAGTGCTTCGAGAGGTAGCATGTAAATATGTTTTCATGCAAGTTTTCAAACGAGGCTCCATAGTTGCACGCTGAACTAATACTCTTTTCACTAGCTGGTAACATTACTTTCATGCATCAGAGCCTACACGTATAACTCCTTTACTACTATTTGATATACTAGATTCCCTATCTCAGTATGAGATACTATGGTTAAAGAGGCTAAGCATTCGACCCAAACTTATTCTGAAACTTCAGTGAAATCTGACAGATCTCCTTTTATTCCCTTTGCAAATATCTTTCATTATGTCTCAGAACCTGCATTATGCAAATGAATGTAAACTTTAGAGTTATTTTTATGTATTTAATAATTCATTTACAAATTCTTTTCAGATGACTAACAAAAGCTTGTTATGAATTAGAATGTGAGGGTAAACTAATTCCAATTTTGATGACTGCACTAGCCCTTGATGTAAAGTATCATTGTCGCGAATGTAAGTAACGTTTTAAAAGCTTTTACCTGCATCTCCAGTGAAGTTTCCTCCGACGGATACGCTAAATTTTCCCCATTCATCGCTGATTCTGAACTTGCTATAGTTGATGTGAAAGAAAGTGTCGTCGGAGAGAAAAATATCAACACGTAGCTCATAAACATTTTGGTTGGTTAGGAAAGAAAGCCGTTCGTTTCCAACCCAGAACTCACTAGAAAGAAATCCAAATCCAGTTTTGTACTCTTCCCACTTTCTTTGGAAATTTATGGAGCCGTCAAGGCGACGATGGATTACCTGAAAGTGATATTAGAACCAGTCTCCGTCAGTCCTCAGTATACGAATAATCTAATGGCGTTTCACAAGGGTCTCGTGTGAAAAAGAAGAATATTTTAATTCATGTCCTTTAAGTCGTAACAACACTCTACTCCTAAGTCAGGATATCTCATTTTATAGAGTAGTTAGGTTTGTCAAAAAGTACCTCCAGTTCTTATTAAGTTCACAGAGTGTTAGTTAGAGTTGATACATTGCCTTAGATTCCTTTTTTTTAGAATTAAATGTCCCGTTTGTCCTTGAAATTTCATAATGTTGGAATGTTTGAATATCTTGCCATGTAGATTTAGCATAAAACTACACCATAAGTAATGTAAAGCAGACTCTTACAGCGGCATCAATATCATAACGAAATCCAATGCTTTGTCTAAACAATGTGCCGCTAAGGTATCACAGATTTTCCATAAAGCAATTTATCTCTAGAGAAAAATGTAGTTTCTTTGAAAATTAGTATTTCCGAAATGCTACATGCTATTGAGATGCGGTTTCCACTTCCCAAATCACAAAACGTTTCTGCATTTTTTGAAACTGAATTTAATCTCTAGCAACCCCCTTTAAGATGTGGTTCACGATGCCGAACTAGGTTTAATTGTCATGCAATAGTTCTATTGACAAAAAGACTTAGGTTTAATTATCATGTCATAAACCTATTGGCATAAAGAGTTAGGTTTAATTATCATGCAATAGTTCTATTGACAAAAAGACTAAAGTTTAATTATCATGTCATAAACCTATTGACATAAAGAGTTAGGTTTAATTGTCATGCAATAGTTCTATTGACAAAAAGACATGTTTAGTTATCATATCATAAACCTATTGGCATAAAGAATTGGGTGTTTAATTATCATGTAAGAGACCTACTGAAATCAATTCTAAGTTCGGTGGTAAGTCTTTAAGAGACAGAACATTGTTTGAGTTCCAAACAAATATCCAGTAAGGTTTTATTCAGGCATAACGTAAGAGTAAATTAGACTGCACTGATATTTAGTATACACAAAACGACTGATCCCTACCGTCCAACCACCTGAATCAGCATCGTTGTTGCAGTAGGCCTCAAATGGCTTAGGATAACCATCTGGTTTAATGAGATACACTCCACTCGATAGAGAAGATGAACATTGATCTCGAACTCCTTGACAATCTCTTGGGTATTCAGGTGTTTGATAAAAGAAGAAGGAACCTTGTCGGGAAAAATGAAGTCAAACACGTATACTTTAAACAACATGTCTGTTTCAGAAACTTGTATTTTAAATCAGCAATTGATGAAAAAAGTATTTCCTTGCGTTATCGCGAAAAATGTCATTGGGTTTGGCCTATATGCTTCTCGTGTCAGACTGATCTATAAAAACAAATGCCTTACATCGGGGACTTTCAAGTATTTCAGGCTGCGGGTCACTTTGACTTCAGTTTTTAATGTAAATTTATTGTAAAAGCCAGAACTGCGTTCAGCTTAAGCTCCTTGGAATATCCAGCAGGCCATTTCAGCGATCGTCGAGGGCAGCCGCTTGAGAAACTGGATACAAAATATACATGTGTTTTTAAGTACGAAATCAGATCAAAAGTAAAACAAGAAAAAAAAAAGGATACAAAATGAAGTGTTTCAAAAAATTAAATCTTTGTTGGGAGAAAATTTCTCCTCCAGCCCTGAAAAGCCTACAGAGCGCTTGCTTTTTCTGGTTCCTTGACTCAAAGCAGACTGAATATGTGACACACTAACACTACCCTCCAATGGGATCATAGTCATGTGCTTGGTACTTACCTTGCCTAAGGAGCTGCAAAACACCAGTTCTCTACCTTGCCCCGAGCTAGTACCTACCTCCAGCTGAGTGGACTGAAGCAGGCGGACTACTGTTTCGTGATCTAGGAAAATACTCCCTATGCATATGAAGTCACAGAACAGAAAGTGACTCCCCCCCCCCCCGGAGGCAAGCGCGTATCATTGCAACTTACACTTACAAATGCAGACAGGTGATATGTGTACCGGTCGGATACGCGCATAACTCTTCTACGCACGCTTGAGACATCTACGTCGTGTGTGCAGTGCGCTTCATTGTTTAGCCGCCAACTTAAGTAACGTCACGCGACGTCAATGCGTGTGGTCTATATGCCGCAACTCAAGGATATTCACACTCACATTTCGATCGAGAGACGCGAGCACGTCGACTAATCTTCCGTATTTTACACAAAATTATTATACATTTGTCTGACAAAACTGCCGTCATACCCATTTCAGAGTCATACAAAATTAAGTAACCGTCAAAAATACAATATGATAAAAATACGTCCTGTATAACTTTTACCTTGTCTGTAATCTTCATTCCCAGCACCCAACGAGTCTCGTCTGTTCTACGAAAATCAAATTTGACAATAGTCATTTCAAACAATGTAGTTAATTGTACTTGGGTTTAATTATCATTCTACAAATGATTTGAGGATTTTGTAAAAGTTGTCAGAAGCAACACATTTGCCATCATAATTTTTCGTCGAAGAAGCTATTCCTTTGGTTAAAAAATAATAATGGGAGTAAGCAGTTACGTTATGTCATATCAGAGATATTGTACTTGCCAGAAGACGGGATAGTCGAATTGATGTCAGTGTACCTAATTAAAATGCTACACTTACACTTAATATAAAATAATTTCCCATAAAGAAATCCTCACTTCATCTTAAATTTTATTGCGTAGCCAAAGCAGCCTTTGGTCTGTCTGCTTATACACTGAGAGATATACAGTCATGAAATACAACGTTTCGATTCCCTGCTAATAATAACATTTTAAAACGGATTTCAGTGTTTTAATATTCCATTTTCTGATTCGATAAAATTGGAGTATTGTACGCATTTACCAAAAACAGGACGTTATAGAGTTATCAAAAAATTCAAATTGATCATGTTAGTAACAGAAATGCGGTATATACGGTGAAAACGGTACATTATATAATAATAGACTTATCTTCTGCAAATGTGCGCGAACAGGAAAATTAAGTCTGAACTGTTAGAGCTAGCATAGTATTGGTATAAGAACATTTTGGACAAGTATTGCGTACAAAAATCAAAGCGTTGCAGTGGAAAGCCCGATAGGAAGAAGCAGGGGCGTTATTCTGAAGGAGACAAACCAGCCTGTTATTTTTTTAAAGTTTGGTTGTTTAACAAAGAAGGCCATCTATCTGTTCTTTGCTTCGTTCTTGAAGCTGCATGGCGTAAAGCTTTACTTAAAAATTGTTATACAAATGTTACTGCCGTCGGCTTTATCCTAAATTCCCAAGCAGCAATGAAATGATTAAAAGTGAATGTATTTTTGAAATTTTAGACTGAGGCTGTTAAAGGGCACCTGAATATATCAGTTTATTCATAAGTCCAAATCGCGACATGAATTCACGTCTGGTTGCAAAAAGTCTAAAAAATTTCCTTAAATTAAATCGAACCCACAATAAAAAAAGAGATGCATGTAAACCTAACCAACAGTCAATTATTTCCCATTTTCACCTAGGATTGGGAGAAGTCATAAAAGCAAAAATAAACTGTAGTCGAGGCTTAATTCCTTCGCATTGTTTTCGCTTCCCATATGTGATGAAATCTACAGTTCTGCTAAGTTTTTCATTAAAATTTTTCACTGCTTTTTAAGATTTTTTTAAGATGAAAATTTTGAGAGCGTTTTGAAATACCCATATTACATGGAAATTCTTTAACCAAAGCGGAATTCTGGACGATAAAAACACAGCAATATTTCGATGTGAATTTTTGGAAAGGAAAGCAACTTCAACGGTCATTAGATATTTGCCGAATTAAATGGAAATGTCAGTTGCTCAAGATATAATATCATTCTGTTAGAAGGCTACACCAGAAACTTTCAACTGCAGCGCTTGCAGACAATCCAACAATTGATAAAGAGTGTTAGAATACATTTTTGATAGGCAGAAATAAACTTCGTTCTAAGCAAGACTCGCACGTTTTCAAAAATAATGAAAGTAACTTAGGGATTTTTGCAAAAGTCTAGTTTTTTCCTTTGTGCCATTTTAATTTCGGCATGTAAAATAAGTTGGTCTCATTCTTAACAATTAAGTCTTCAGTATGAACAATTGTTTTATGGCAAAATATCCTACAAGTAAAAGAAAGAGAAAAATCGTCGAGTGTGATGAAAGAACATATTTTAGAAACTAGAAAGGTTTGCTCTTTTAAAATACCATAATCCATATGAGGTTAAAGTGATTGATTATCGCACTAGACTTTCTCGAGACCAAAAGTGTGATACTTCCGTTCAATTTATGAACAAAAGACAATTACCGTGAAAGAAATTATTATATTCGATTATTGGATTTTCAGTTCTTTGGAGTGTGAACAGTCGTCAGCATCTGTTGGAATGAAAGTTGGTTTGGGGGTTGAAATGTAATATACGTATTTTAATAAACGTATTTAATTAGAAAGGACAAAACGTTGAGTAACAGTTAGTTTTATCGCTATGCAGGAGACTAGATTGTCTGCATGTCTTTTTTACAGTGTATGACTTTCGCGGTCAGTAGACGCAAGTAGTAGCAAAATGCCCAAAAGAGACTATTTGTAAAATACTTTTCAAAAGGGACAACAAGGCTGAGAAACAAGCATAAAAGCTTGCAAAGTTGTGTGTGAACGGATTGAAAATATTCGAGTACACTTGAAGAAGGACGAAAAATAGCTAAACTAGTTATTAGTGTTATTATGCGTAGAAAAAGAATGTCAACTTACCGTTTGCGCTGCGGAAAGTCCAATGTGAAAAGCACACACAGAAACAAGACAGAAAAATCTTTTTAGATCGAACACGAAGCCCATTTTGGTCGTTTATGTCAAACAATGTACGCCTATTGCACAGCTACAAGTGAATACAAGATGGAAAACGTCGGGGCAATGTCTTACTCCCACTGCATATTTTCAAATAAAATACGGTAGAGTTAAGGAAATAAAACGACAGGAGTCTTTCAAAGTGTCTCTTACATTATATTTAAGGATATTATTGAATGGAACAATTTCAATCTTTTGCTTCATATAAGTAGGGGATGTCGTTACAGCGCATCCGTAGACGGAACTTAGAATCCTAACCCACCTATTGAAAGTGTTTAGACAAAGAAAACTTGTTGATTAGTTGTGACACAAATATCATCAGACACGTTCAACTTGTCGTGACGTCTTTTCTTTGGCATTGGTTCAACTTTCCGGTGAAGCATTCGATTCTCTCAGCTTCAGTAAGCAGACTAGCAGCGTACTGACTGTACACCGAGAAAACATGTGCATGTTAATATTACTTTTCGTTGAAAAGTCGCATAATTCGTTTAAATGACCATGTAATCCCATACTTAAGCCACATTGTTCACTGTAGATGTTATGATGACCATTTGCTTAACATTGGAACAAGCAGGGTAACTTAAGCCGAACGCACACGGACGACAGAAAACGCGCAACACATTGCACACGCGCAACAAATTGAAATATTAATATGGATAAAACTGAATTTCTTTTGATTGGTTCTCCCCATAATCTTACAGCGCAACCTTCCCTAACTTTGACAGTTGGCAACACTTCCAAACATTCTGTTAGTTCAGTTAGAAATCTGGGTGTTATGCTTGACAGTTGCTTTATTATGTCTAGTCAGGTACAGGCCCTTTGCCGAACTCTAAATCGCCAACTTAGAAATATTGCCCGCATAAGGAAGTACCTGGATGAGGATTCGTGTAACCATATTGTCAGGGCATTGATTACTTCACGCCTTGAATATGGCAACTCACTACTTCTTGGAATAGCAAAGGCCCAGTTACATAAACTCCAACTTATTCAAAATAGGGCCGCTTGCTTGATATGTGGAGCTGGAAGAAGTGAACACATTACCCCTTACCTGGCTAGAATACACTGGTTACCTGTCAATCAGCGCATTAAGTTTAAGTTACTTGTACTTGTGTATCAATGTGTCACTGGCTCATCACCATCTTATCTCATTTATGATGTTGTACTGCATAGTACTTAAAACACTCATTGTCGATCCCTTTAGGTCCTTTTCTGACCGTACTAGGCTCCATGTTCCGAAAACAAATAGAAGTAGTAGTGATTCTGCCTTTAGCGTAGCAGGCACACGTCTCTGGAATTCCCTCCCACGATCAATCAGAGAAGCCTGTTACAACCGATAATGTGAAAATTAACCGATAATGTAAAAACGACCGATAATGTAAAAAAATTTACCGATAATGTAAAAACAACCAATAATGTAAAAAAAAAATTACCGATAATGTAAAAAAATCTTTGAACCGATAATGTAAAAAAAATTACCGATAATGTAAAAACTCATTTACCGATAATGCAAAAACTATTCTAACGAAGGTGTGTATGTAGGTAGGCATGTATGTACGTCTATAGGTAGGTAACAAACTTTTTACCTAATAAAAACCAGATATCTCGAAGACTAAAGGATTGAGAATTACAATTTTAAATCAGCATGTCCGAAAACCCAGGAGTGTTGTTATCGTTATTCTAAAGCTGAAGGAAGGTTATTCCTAATGACCCATTCCCCCACCCCAGTGGAAGAAGGGGCTGAAATCGAAACCTTCTCACATTTGATAAAAGTTGCGTCCTAAAGATAATCGACCACGCTGATCACAGATCCGAAGTCAGTTTTCCCGTATCTTCATCGTAGTGGGATATACCAGCCGTCAAGGGGCCCATTTTTAGTTCCATTGTCCCTAAGCTAGAGCAGATTTTGGGCTTTTCAAAAGCTTTAACTTTTAACACTAGATGGTTATGGTACAAATAATATGTATGTATAAATATATATATGTATTTATTGTATACTTATATATATATACATCACTTGTCACGTCACTAGTGACAGATGGCCTTCTTACTGGGGCATGATGCCAATAACAGAACTGTTTAACAAGCGTATCAGACTAGCATGTCTCCTCAGGGCATATTCAAAGCTGAAAAACACATTTCTTCCATATATGCTAAGTAATCACTATTTTGTTTGACCCGCACGGCCCGTTTTTTGACTGGCTCTTTTTAAACGCCGCTCAAGACCCAACAAGAGC
>WURT03046996.1:0-14470 GCA_009936505.3 Holothuria glaberrima
ATGAAATTATTCATACTATCACATGAATGAGAAACATTCATTATTTTTATATGTATAAACTTCTAAATAGGCCAGATACTGTAGGATCAAACACTGTGTGTTATTCTAGACTAACCCACAATGGATAACACACAACCATGTATTATACAGTAGTGCCAAATAACCTGACGTGGCATGTGACCACCAATCCTACAATCAAATGTAGAGGAATTTATAGGGTGTTATATAAAACATTTTAATGTTTAGGTCAACCAATTATACATCAGGTGCAAAGGAGTAAATTTCTTTCTGTTAAAAACATACTTCTTAGAAATTTTAGTTTCATATACATATATTTAGCCGTCCAATGTTGAACTGCCCGTCTTACATGTTCATAAAAAAAAAAAAAAATCATGTGAATGATATGCCATATGGTATCATGTACAAATCCTCCTAACCCATACATTCCAGACACATTAAAGGAAAATATTATGTTCAAAATGCACCAACAATTGGCATAAAAAGGAGGTACCTTAAATCATTATTAAACCATTCAGTCTCACCAATAAACTCTTGCAATAGCTTTATCTCCTCAAAATATTATGCATGACAAGAGTGACGGATGTTGCATCATATGAATATTTGAAAGTATGGGTTAACAAAATTACTTTTGTGCAACAAATAATCGAATTTCTTCCTGTGAGAGCATTATTTCTTGAACAGAAAGTTACCATCCTGGCTTATTTTGAATTGTCTGTCTTTCGGTATCCATTCATATCACTTGGTTTAAAAATATGAAAATTTTTTGTTAAACAAATGCAATATTTTCCTTTAAGGTGTACATGGTCAGCAGGGATCGCAATACATGAAGGTATATCTTTGAAAAAAATCATTAAATAATCATGATATCCTTGGAGAAATCTGTGATAATATCAGATAACCCAATTCCAGCTGTTTCATTTTGGAAGGTATGATCAATGGAGATTCATGATTGTAATGCTACTGTATATAGCCTTCTTTTCCACTAGTCACACGTTTTGTTTTCCTTCAAGAACATTACATACAGTAGTGCAAGTGTTTCCTATATTTGCTATAATGGTTATTTTCAAAACGTTTGCTACTATAGTTTCGTTTTTGTTAAAAGACATTGTAATCAACATTGAAAGAGAGAATGCAAACATTTGGCTTGTTGATAGTAAAGCTTTGCGACATTTTCCAGATTCTAGAGGTTGGATGTCAAATTTTTTGCGCAAGTTTTTCTCACACTGTCTTTCACACAGTGAACACCAGTCAAGCCAGTAAGTATACATCTTACCCTTCGTAGGCCCTTTTTCAACTTCATTCAATATTGCAGAAATGACCTCAGGAGAAACGGTTATGTGTTCTACGTATGTGAGTTCATGTAATAACTTCAGGCTTCAAGTCCGTAGTCTGTCTACTATCTTGATTTTACAACAGGGAGGTTTGAATATTAATTCTCTTAAAGGGAATAAGCAGTCAAACCCAACTTATAATCAACTAAATGTGATAAGTCTCATATTATGGCTCTTGCAAGAATCTTTTATAATTTTTCAGAACATTAATGTGGCATTCTCAAGGTAGACTAAGGGGTTATTTTTGCATAATTAAAAAATTCAGTTACAAAATTTTTGTCACATGAATTATAAAAGTCATTCATGAATTAGGATACCTAGTTGTACTAATTCATTGTTGGGTGTCTTCATATTCCCTTTAAATTTAATTTGTGCTGGGAGCTGCTACCCCAAGTTGGGATAGCAACAATTACAACAGCTCCCTGATAAAATGCATGTAGTCTTAACTAGCAATTGGTCAGCATGGTGTGGTCATCTTCACGTGTGCTTTTGGTAGAGAGCTATAAGAGGAGTGTTAATACAGTCAGAGCCCATGACTCCAGCATCTTAGATAGGATTGGGCCAATGGCTCCTTCAAAGGTTCCAGCGTTAAGCTTGATGCTAGAATCCAAATAAAAGTTAAACGAATTCTCTTATTGTAATTGTTTGAGATTTATTTGGTGATTTTTCTGCTGAGGATTCCTTCCTCTAATGAAATATACAAACAGGTGATTTATGCAGAATTACTTTCTAATTTGTATTTGAATAATACTGGCCATCCATAGAAAATAAAAATGGTTTGGAGCTACATGCTCGTAGACTGATTTTGGAGCTATACATGCTCCTACAATAATGCTATACAGTACACGTGTAATTCAAGGTTTGCAGCAAGAGTGCAGTGGGATCGAGGCCTCCAACTAAATGCAGGAAGTATTCTATAATGGAAAATGCTTGTGATTGGCTGAAAGTGCTGTAACTATTTACTAGTCACAGAGATGGGAAACCAGACAGCCAGAGGTGTCATGTGTAGTACACATCCATGTATTATGCAAATGCTATATCGGACCATAATTCTGCCAATCTGTAAACAAAAAGATGGAGGACCTCAATTCAGTTAACAAGCCTAAAATATTATTTATAGGCAATATGGTGTTGAAATCCTCAAATATAGACAAACTAGTCAGCAGTAGTGAATATTGCTTCTGAGAGCTTACTCTCATTACACATGTACTGTGGTATTATCAGTACATACAAGGCACCATTAGAAAATGGGACCATTTGAAATTGGGGAGGGGGCAGTGGCATAGCCAGGATCATTTTGGTAGGGGCGCTGGGGGGACTTGACCATTTCGTGGGAGGGCAACTTCATACTATCTAAGCGGAGAGCCACCATTGTTTGGGGTGCAGCCTACCAGAAAATTTTAGCTAAAAAGGGCTCCTAGATGCCGGAAAAGATACTTCCCAGGCCTTTGCAAGTTGCTCTAAAGTTTTCTAAATATCCTTTTTTGTGAGAAACTCTTGCCTTGATATCAGTTGCATAAAAAGGATTTCTCTCAAGAGGGTCATGCAATATGTTGTGTGATCTCTGGCCTGGGGAAGGGATTCATCCAGAGGGAGAGTCTCCCATCCCCTCCCCTTTGAAAATTTTTAAACAATTGGGTGTCCTTAAATGTAAACTGGTGCCACATGTGCTACCTTTTGAAGTAAAAGTTGTGTTAAAAAGTTTAGTATATTTAAGAACTAAAAAAAAATTGGCAACAGTGAGGGGGGCATGGCCCAATGGCAGAGGTCGAAGATTTACTTTTGTGGTATAAGGGCTTTGGTCACAATAAATGAATTATTGCTCCAATAATGGTTAGAAGATATGAAATGTGTACAGTGACAAATACGTGCAAAGCTCGCCGAAATTTCGCATTGAAAATCAGTCGGGTTCCGTTTTCTTCCCAAAAATATGAGATGGATTATGTCGAATTAGCTCATGCACCAAGAATAATAATTTGAGTGAGGCAAAAGGTGAAAAGGTGTAGCAGATTTTTTCAAGAGCCTGAATTCCAGTGGGGGCGACTGGGAGGGGGGCTCGAGACTTTTATGGCAGTGCATGCCCCTCAGTCCCCCCAAATCTCCTCCCAAATTTGCTCAAATTTTTAGGTTGTCAATAAATTTGGGGCAGGGGGCACAGTGCCCCTCTTTCCCACCTCAAATGCCTATGCATAGCACCAACCATGAAACCACCAGCTGGACACCCAATTTAATTTCAGCACCCCCCCATTCTTTCACCAGGGAAGGGTAGAGCAATGTCTAGTGGGCTCATTCCATATTTACACATTAAGTACATTTCATAAAGATACTGGGCATAGTGTTTGGCACAGTGTTTCCCAACTAAATAGCATCTTAACAGCATGAGGAATACTGCAAACATAGGCGAAGTGATTCATGCACCCTTGACCCAGACATGAGAACCAACCATTGTGAGAAAGTGGTAGCTTGGGGAGAGTCCTTAGGAGACTATGGTACAAGTAACCCATAGCCCTATTTTAGGTGGCTTCAAACAGAGTATAAACCTACATATAATACATTACAATTCCTTCAGCCCAAAATCACTCCTCCAAAAGCAAGAAAAAGGGGCCTCTGAAATGCCTTATCAGAGATTATTCACGCACTGTAAACATTGCAAGGCGGTCCATTGTTAGTGTCCGAAAACCTGTGTACAGTCTGTGCCATTCATTTATGAGGGGGTAAAAAGTTTACTATTATGTTTTAACACCCAGAATTTTGTATTTAAAACATGATTTTCAACATTGTTACTAGCCGTACTAAACGTTTGATTATAGAATCAGGAGGACGCTTAGATCTAGACTACCAAACAGGCACGATAATTCAGAACATTTTAACCCCCCTTTTATGAGCATCGACTAGCCCAATGCAACTAAACTAGAAGCCATTTCTTCAAAGGGAGATTGAGAATACAAATGGGATTTTCTGTCCTCAATTTTTACTTCTATTCCTTAGAAATAATTTTCCGTGGGCTCTTAACTGTTTCTTTCCAAAATACCAAAGTTTCAGACGAAATTTTGGGACAAAATTCAAAAAACGTGGGCTTGAACAAAAGCTTGCCTTCGGCACCTTCAGTGTGGGTAGAACCTATGTTGCAGGCCTATACAGAAACTGTTACATAACAGCAGCTAGATTTGCATCAGATGTTAAAGAGACTGCCATTGGATGTTAAAAATGACGGTCCAAAACCTTATCCAATCCCAATGAATCTTATATCAGAATAAGGAAGACACTGTAATCTTTCCAAATCTGAAAGGAAGAAATGCTTTTGAACTACTTAAAGTAACAGAAAGCCTCGATGAATGAGCAGTTGCTCTCAGGCCTCTTTCAAAGATGATTTATTGTGCAAATTTAAGGGGTCATTTTCAGCTGAGAGTTGTACTACCTTACATCTTTAAAGGGTAAATGACGGTGCTAAATAGAATTATTTACGTTTTAAACAAGCATGATCTGAGAAAGAAAGGGTTTATTGTTAAGCGAAGGGAGGAAATTGATTGGAGTTAAAATAGCTAAGAAAGAGTGAAAGAAAGAATGGCTTATAGAGTAAAGGATTGGACGTTTCACTGTGACTTTGGGGAGTGATTGTGGTGCTGCACGGAAAGGAGCGCTAAGGAATTGTAATGTGGCTGTGGGGGTTGGGAGCCATGGCGCTGACTGCTTCATTTTGACTACATCCTGTAAAGTGTCTGCATATCTTTCCATTTTTCTGTGGGAGAGAGAGGGCCAAAGCATGTTTGGGAATGGGGACTGCTTTGGCAGGAAAAACACAGGAAGCCTACATCAGAACTAATTTGTGGAAAATACTGCCCATGGGCACTGATGTGAAAGTGGATGGGCGCATTAATCTGCTCTCAAAGCCCTTTGTTGTACAAAAACCTTGATCTACTTCGCCCCTCATTATCTCCTGTTTACGCATGTAATCCATATAATACTTACCCACAGTATAAAGTCCCTTGCAAGCTTTAAATAGCACAGTGGTCCTGGAATGGCTGCTCGGTAGATGGTGCCCAGCTAGACATATTGCGGGTATTAAGCAGGGATTACGTGTGTAAATAGGACGTAAGTTTCCGGGCTTGTAGATTCCCAAACCAGGGGGTTTTGGAGATTCTATTGCAACTGTTGTATAATACCACTCTAAAATATATTCATATTTTCATTGATGTAATGGTATTCATGTATATAGAACACAATCTTTAAAGGTGACCTGAGCTTCAATCCATACTACACTGTAGTAGTATTCAAACCACTTGAAATATTGTGCTTTCCAAACATTGATAGTTCCTGAAATTTATTGTGACAAAATTTTGCCCATAAATCACTCATTTTTTAATACTCTGATACTTACACTTGAGATACTGTACTTTTTACTTTAATTTTTTTTAATCACTGTCAGTAGCATTTACAATTAAGTTTAATTCTTTATAAATACAGGTATCGTAGTTGCAATTGTGTGACTGTGTGTAACCTGTCAGTACAGAATTTCATATGCAGGTACGGAGGAATTAAAGGGAAAATGCCGTCCCCCCAATTTGAGTTAGTGTACCCCGGTACACTAGATCAGGAATGGCTCATATCAACCATGTGACAATATTTTTGTCACTTAAATTTATGCAGAATAACTCCTTGGTTTACCTTCAGTATTCAATGATTTTATCAGGTAACATTGCAGAAAATACTTGTGAGAGAAATAAGATATCTGTAAGATTTAGCAAATTTATCAAAATAAACTTTTGGGCAACTGCCTTCTCCCTTTAAACATCAAAGCAGTATGATGTCTGGTTCTTTAACACTGAATGTCAAGTACTTTCAAATGGCTGTATAATTAGGTAGAAACAACACTTTGCATATGATACACCTTCAAAATCTTTAAGTAGCCTATAGTCAGAAGCATCATTTTCAAAGGTATACTCAGATTTTTTGAGGAACTAACATGGTATTTACAGTAGACTATTATCCAGTAATATGTACTATAAGGATAATTCATTGTGTAATTCTTCATTATCAAGCTATTCATCCTGTTAGGTAAGGAGAGGATATATGTCAAGAATGAGTTAATCTTCAATGCTACAGTGTTACTGTGTGTCATGTGCCTAAACAGTTGGCATTGGGGAGAAGGGGAGTGGAAACATTCCCCTCATTTGAAAGCTGTGCCTGGATCCCTTGCCTCTAAGGCTTCATTATTCAAACTTTAAGTAGTAGTGTTCAAGGTCATGCTCCCACCCCCGGCCCCCACTTACCCAAATCATTTCTGTGGCTGAGTGGATAAAGGATGTGGCATTTGAAGCGATGAAGCTTACCATCCGGGAGGTTCAGGATTCAGTCCCCAACCAGGTCAAAGAAGGGTGGGTTTTTCATCTAAGAGAAATCTGATATAAATTGTTGAGTTGGCTGCCACCTGACGCGAAGTTGTATTTCATGAGCCGTAGGCTTCCTCCATCCATATTTGTGGTCACTTTGCATCGTAAAAAAACTACCCTTTAAGCTCCCTGGAAGGCCCATCCCCTCCTCCCCACACTTTAGATAAGCTTGTTGATGCTCTTGCTTAAATTTTGTCACGGTTGCATGGTAACAATTTAGTAACTGGGGCTTCAAAACTTGTCAGACCCCTAGCTTCATTGAAAAGTATAGTGTTGGACCCATTATTCAGATTCAGATGTATTGGTATTCAATACAGGTATCAATATCCCATATGGTATTTCTTCCTTTATCAGTATCAGTGAAATTTAATACCTTGAATGGCAATGCTTCCTAAATGTTTTTTTTGGAATCATGTGCAGCAGACATGAAAGCAATTCTTTTACTACAAAGACGACATGTAACTCTGAATTTGATCATTAGCATGAACTTTGTTTTATCCATGTATCAACTTTTATTTTGTTGAGAAAATATTCAAATTGCAGCTGAAACTGAAAGATATGAATATTATACAACTATTATATATTATATTTATACAGGGCCTTTAGTAAAACATTATTCAAAAGCACTTTACAATACTTCATCCATGGAATTATATAACAAATACAGAGTCCTGAGAATAGAAAATATGTGAAAATTATGTACAAAAGTGCAATGCCTACATTAAGTTGTTGAAAGCGAAACTGAATATACAGAATGAAAGATGTCAAAAGGTAAAAATAAATTTAGCCATAAGCTATCACTTTAAATACATAAACGGACGTAGGTAAGTAGGTGAACAAACAAAACAATTGAAACAAGGATGGGGGGGGGGAGGTGCCCCCAATCAATTTCTGAAAAGAATTTTGAAATTTTTAAATGATCTCAAAAGGCTTATAGATTTCTGTAGGGATTAGGGTGAGGTGAGGTTTGTTTTTTACAGGGATGGATCTATTGTACATTTTCTACCACAGTTTTGGTTCTCGAACTATCAGAATTTTGCAACTCGTTTGCAAACTGTCAAACTCCTCCTAAATTTGTGAATGATAATGGCTTGTATATCTATGTCATGTGTGGGTGTGGGATTGATACATATGTATTGCCTTAATTTATATTAATGCATGTAATACCTGTCTTCCCCTCCTTTCTTCCCCTCCTTTCCTCCCCCTTTTCCCCTTCCCCTTCTCCCCTCCTCTTCTCTCTCCCATCTACCAGTCCCATTCCACTTATGTTTACCAAAAGTTGTTACCTCCAAATTTATAGGGACTGACCTGTCAGGTGAAACACTGTGGGACACTAATAGAGCACAGGACAGTATTTCCAGTGAGGGTGACACAGTGGTCTGTTTGCTCAGGCATCCCTTCCATCTCTTTCCACAATACTTCTTTCGGGACACTGTTTACAAATACGGGACACTGTTTACGAAGACGGTGTAACAGTACAGCCTGCTACCCTAGTGTACACAGAACTGTGCATGGACTTATTTCATATAATTGCTGCAAGGCTTAGTAGGTTACATAATCCCATGGTTGAGAGCCTGCGAGATTTTGTGCCAACAATTTTTCGGTACCCTTGAAGAAATTTATAAAGGCTTTAGGGTTTCAGTTGCTTTGTCTGCAGGTCGCAAAATGGTTTGCTCTATTATATGTGCCATTGCAGTGGTTCACAAATAAAAGGATGATTGGGTTGTACTCAAACCCTCAGCTCCCATGTACCTGAGTTTTTCCCTAGGCACGCAGGTTTCCCTTCATAGCTGGTAATTGCCATGATGTACCCAGCCATAAAAGTTGGTGTAATAGCTCCTGACTAAATAGCTTTTGTGCAAAATGAAGTTAATTCACTGTCATGTTTGTTTTGGCAATAGCAGAATTGCATAGAAATTCACTCTTCAGGCATTGTTATTAGACTGGGATTCTTTCCATAGATTGGAAGTGCTGACAGCTGTATTGGAATGAAGAAATGCAGTCCATACTGCATGATGTTTAAAGGGAAATATTGCATTTAAAATGCACCAACATGGCATGCAAAGAAAATATTACACCATTCAGTCTCACCAACAAACTCTAGCAGTAGCTTTATCTCCTCAAAACATTCAGCATTACAAGAGTAACGGATGTTGCATCATTTGAATTTTTGAAAGTTTGGGTGAACAAATTACTTTTGTGCAACAAATAACCATATTACTTCCTTTGGGAGCCTTATTTCTTGAAAAGAAAGCTACCATACTGTCTTATTTTGAACTGTCTATCTTTCTGTATGTTTTAATACTGGTTTAAAAAATATGAAAATTTTCTGTAAAACAAACGCAATATTTCCCTTTAAAGATATATTGGTATGTTCTATCCTTCCAGTATTCAGATTGTTTCAATCATAATCTGCTGTCCACAACTGGAGAATGAAGGGGGGGGGGGAGCAGCTAAGCAGAGCACCATCTACAGTTGATGTTGAGTGTACCAGGACAAAAATTTCTGAAAAAGGTTCCCTTATTGCTGGAAAATTAGATGGTGCTCTCTGGGCCTAACTCTATAAACTTAACTTTTTAAAAATCAGTGTGATAAATTTTTTGTGGCAAAAATGGGAATTTGCGATAGGGGAAGGGAGCAACTGCCCTTGAAAAAGGTTTCAGTATGCCCTGGTAGCCTAGATGTGACACCTATGTGATCTATTGTGGGATGTCCTCATAGGTGTAGGAAGCTGTTCGAGACGGGGGGACTGAACCTTGTTTTAGATCGCTGTCCTGGGGAAGGATTCTAAGGGGAGGGGGTGTCCCTCCCCATAGATGAAATTTGGAGCATCATTTTTCGACAAATTTTAAGGTAAATTACTGCAAATTTTTTACATTTCTAACAGAAGAGACAAGGGGTTTTTGTCCTTGGAAAGTGGGGAGATGAAGCATTCTTCTGCCCTTGGATGTCCTACTCAAAGTAAGATATATTAAAAGCAGTCGCTCCAAATTTATATTCAAGCAGCAGCAAAATCTTACAAATCTTTTATTTTCCTTTCAAGTATATTTAATAAAAAGTTTCAAGTATAAATATTAAGGGTAAAATAAGGGATTATTCTGCATGAATTAATAATTCAGTAACAAAGATTTTGTCACATTAAAAAGAGCCAATCATGACAGGGCTTTAGGTTGCACAAATTCAAACAGGAATGACTGGATTTGCCATTTAAAGGGGATGTGATGTCCTCTGAAAACCAGGGAGTAACTTCTTACCCAAGCATATAGGTATAGCCCTAGAGTTCTAAATATAGGTGATGACTGCACTTTGACTGACATTCATTCAAACAATATATATCTCCACTCTGGTTAGTCAATGATGAATTGTATAGTCAGTTGTGTTCACAAGTAAGCTCACACACAGTGTGCCAATATGTATGGCCCAAGCAAACTGTATACTCAGTGCAGGCTATGTACTGTGGCTCCCCAACAAACATAGTATGGTACGTCCAGGAAGCATTTAAAAACTAAGTTCACATACTAATATGTTTTGAGAATGTTAAAATGTTACACACATGAATATGTTTTGAGAATGTTTAAACGTTATTTGGACGTGCTGTGTTTGTAGAGCCTGTCCTGGAATTGTACTAGACATGTGCTTTCTGTTAAAGGGGCTCGTTGAGTTGGTATTGATTATTTTGTGATGAGTTTGAAGGAAAACATTTGCATGGCAATGTTTCTAATTAGCCTCACTACTCATGTATCACTTCCTATAGTTACCAAAAATGTGAAAAATTGCAGTTTTTGTGGACAGGGGTTGCATATGATTAATACCTTATAGTGAAAATTGTCTGGTCACAAATTTGTAATAAATGATTTTAATCATTAATTACCCTGTCATTACCATTTCAGTTGTTTGTCAGATGTGCAGAGTATCTTCGTTTGACTATTTGCCATCAAATGTGTGTAGACCTCAACAGGTGTAACAAAAATCATGAATTTTGTTAACCAACTCAATAAGCCCCTTTAAAATTGGAAGAGGGGCTAAAAGTAAACTTTGGGAGAATTTTACTGTCTTGAGGTGACATCACGGAGCCTTTAAGTTCCACACTAAGCCTTCCCTTCCTTTTGTGCTGGCTAAGCCTACCTAAAGCCCTCACCTACCCAAAATGGCAAACATCATTATATTGTATTTTCAATCAATATGCCTCCAAAATGGGGATCCATAAATTGCCCTGGTTCACATAGCACTGTTGTTGTTTTCCCTTTAGGTCAATCTATCCTATAATCCTACTCTTTGATCCTTTCCCTTGTTTACGGCAGTCCTTATGTTAACTATATTACAAACCTCTTCCAACCTTTTCTTTCATTGCCTTATATACATCGGAATCAATAAACTTTGAGCACTCAGCACCTCTCAATTGAATGGTGCAGTAAAGTTATTACAGGAAGGTGCATAAATACTTGTACATGTTTTTTTGCATGGAGTTCCTGGTCTCTTGGGAATGACATAAGTTTTGTAGAGTCGTTCTAAAGACAGTCATTATACCTCTAATCCATTAAGCCGAGCCTACCAGCAACATTCATTACTGACGAGTTTATTTTTAATTTTCTGCTAGTGAGTGCAGCAGGAATATAGACCTGGGTAAATCTGATAAGAAGATAACTTGGGAGTAGATCTTGAAACTTATTAGTAGTATACAGTTATGTAGGGTACAAACTCATCAGTGTTGTGCATGTGAGCTAAGTGTGGTACCCTGTTGTACTGTGTTTATGCTTTGACGTTCTGAATTCAGCACGAATACTTTGTACAGCACAATCATCCGATTAGTAAAGCTAGAAATCACAATATGCAGTGGAGTCAGACAACATTGTGCCAGTTTTTCTTGAAAGTGGATTTACAATCATGCTTGCATGGATGTATGCGTTTTTTTCTATACAGTTATTGAGTATAGGAGGTTACTCTTGGTTACATGAAGTACTGATAAACATGACCTTTCAAACAGATGTATGTTTGAATTTTAAAAAGTGAAAAATTCTGCAAGAATTGAGCATCCCCAGGCATTCAGACATATTTTTGACATGTTGGATAACAAGAAACTTTACTTATTTGTTTATCGGAAGGAGTCATAAACTAATATTGTTGAAATTTTCACCTTGTTTGGAACCCTTTGTGAAACCCCAATACTTCAGAAAGCTTAGATTTACTGAGAGGCTTCAATTTCAAGAACACAGTAAGCTGACACTTGTAATAAAATGAAAGGCTTGTTCTGAAGACTAAAATAAAATTCTCATCACATCTATTGTTTGCAAGATGGTGAATGCAGTGCAGCATGCATGTTTGCAACTGTACCAAACAGTATGAACGTTTCATCTCTGTAGGAGATGATCAAACCATATTAACAACTGATAATTTTGACGATACCATCTGGAAGTTAATATTGTGATTGTTTAGCATTGATTGAAGTTGAAGTTAATTGAGACATTTATAAGTGATATACCATGGACGGTGCAATTCTGTGAAAAAATAAAGATATTTAACCTTGACATTCAATAAAAACTGTCATACGCTATATCACACAGCTGTTAGTGGTGTCCCAGTAATCACCACTTTAGAGTGAAATGACACATATCGGACAGAAAAGAAAGCTATACTGTGTAAAATTGCTAGCTCTGTGTTACCTTGAAGTGAAAAGTCATTAAGTGCCAGTTTCACTTTCAATTGAGTAAAGAGTTTCATATATGAGGAAACGTTTTGTTCAGGACTCAATGAAACTGTTTCCACGTAATTGTTTCATTAATAGTCTGTTGTGTAATTAACATACGTCAGTTTATTCTTTGCCATCCAACAACCTGTATTTATTTTGTCTCTATGATTGCTTTGTTGGTAGTGTGTATACCAGTAAGTGTAGAACGATTTCAGCACATGCTTGTAAGCTGTGCGTAATTTCATCTACTGAATCTCATTTACAAACCATATTGTGAGTTGTTTTACCAAGAGGACTTAAAAACAACAACTAATTTTCTGTTTGTAAGGCTGGTCCTTTCACGTGCAAAGAATTCATGTGACTTGGCACTGGAAATGTAACAGTATCTGGATCGCATCAAGATAGCCAAGCTGCAGTAATTACAAATTGTACTGTGTGATCAGAGAGCTTCTCAGAATTACTTTGAATTATTCTTACAGTATAGTGCAGCTGAAATTCATTTAATTTTCAGCGTTTCGTTTCTGATATGGGTCTCATTTCATCACATCTCCATTCATGTGTGTAGAAGGATAAGCATCTGGGGAATACTGGAAATATCACTCCTTGGTCTAAGTCAGTTACCACACTGTACTGTATATGGTGTTGCATATGGAAACTTGAAACTGTTCTTACAGAGGTTCACTGAAGGTGCCTGTACATGGCAGCAGAGATAGGTGAAGACATCCTTGACATTTAGGAACGTTTTTTGTCTTCCGTCACCTACCTCTAAAGAGTAAACATTCCTCTTGCTTGAAATCTGTCAGTTAAAGGCTTTTCTGTAGTTCTTTATCAAATCAATAAAATAGTTCACATTTAGCTGTCATGGATCCTCTAAACAAGAGGAAAAAGAAGGCACGGCCCCTTCTTCACCGTAGTGTTTCTAAGGGCATTCATATTCGCAAACTATCTGAACCTATTTTTGTGCTGTCTCATCCGGTGTTTTCTCAGAGGTATAGTATAAGTTTGTAAATTTACTAATCTATTTGCAATACTTTTCTCAATACTCACTGCATGGAAAAGCTGTTGAGGCCTTGTCACTGTTCTTAAACCCAAGGCATATGAGCCGCAAGGGGGCTGCTGGGACTAAAGTTGGGACAAATGAATTTTCAGGTGAATTTTCAAAATAATTGGGTAATTTTTTTCATTTTATGTACCAAAGGGTTTTCTCAGGCTCATGCACAGGTGACTCAACCCGAGGAAAGAATATCGCCTATGCCACCACTAAGACCGAATGTTGATGTCTTTCACAAATTTTTGATTGGATATACATGTCTGTACAATACATGGACTGCATGCACATGCTAGAATTAACCAAAAAGCCTCACATTACTGCTAAATGCAACATTCACTGGTGTAGCCATGGCAGATGGGGTGGCAACATCCCCTCCTCTTACTTTTGTCAAAAGTAAACAATGTCCTTTTCAAGTCTCTCCCCAAGGCAGGGATGTGAGAGTTTCGCCTTTCCGCGAATTTCCGCGTTTTCAATTAGTGTGTTGCGTTTTAAATATTTCTAATGCCGCCGATATGCATTTTCCGTAGTTTGCCTTTTTGTTTTTCAGCTGTGTCCGTTATTTGTTTAGTTATGACTGAATCGTTCTGCTTACAAATTCTCGCATTTCTAGCTTCGTACATATGCCTAAAAACTTTGCCTCATCCCATGTATTACTCCGCGCTACGTATGTTGGTCTATGCACGTAATCTGGTAATTGAAAGAATAGGCTACCTCTCGCGCTTGTACGAAATCGATCGAACACACATGCATACGTTGTACACGTGATCATTCTGTAATGAATGTATGCCCGCGCGCTCGTGATCCAACTTTTTCATCTGCTAGTTGGGTCAAGTCGAGTTTAGTCCTCGGCGACAAGGGATCGCAGTTTCGATAAACGTGGAGAAGTACCTCCGTCGGATCGCACAGTGCCGTCAGTTGGTTAGTGATGACCCTTGAGGATGAGATTGGTTTGACCATGTATGCCAGGATAAAAAAAATCGGACTGTATCCG
>WURT03047007.1:0-14470 GCA_009936505.3 Holothuria glaberrima
ATGCCATGAACAGGATAACTGTGGTCAACATTGTAAAGGGGAGCGGGGGTGTCCCAACGAGTTTTGTCCAAGATTGTAGTCGCCGTCGGGGACTACATACTTTATCGTATCAACTAAGACTTCCCGAAAAAACTGTAAAAATTCCCCAATGGGGGCCAGCCTCCCCCCCGCACCACCCCTTCATCCTTCCCTCCTCTCGCCGATTTTTGTTTTGTTCTCCTTAATTTTTTTTTTCAATATCGCCCATCGAGTCCCCAAAATTTCTGCAGGGGGGAACTCTACCCCCTGCCCCCCTGGCTACGCCGCTGTCATTTGACAGAAGAAGCAAATAAAATTAATGCAAAGTAGAGCAAATACGAAGAGACCAGAGAAATTAAAAAGATTTTTGAATAAATTTAAGAAGCCATTGCTAAAATAGGACAACGCCCTGTCTTGAAACGTTGCTGAAGGAGGCAAAGCGCTTCTTACCCAATTATCAAAGATGGTTGTCTTTTTATTACTCCTTGAAGAAAAATTTGAGTTGGTAATTGTTACACAACCCCGTGCAACCCATACCATAATTTATTTTGCCCTACCCAACCCGACTAATTTTTCGAGAAAAGATATACAAACACAATCAGACTGTGATGTTGCACTACCTTTAGTGAGCTTCTAGTGCCTTTTTAAAGTAGTTATATGTTTTGTTCAGGCTATTTGGGCCACATTGTTATCTCCTACCCAAATGCATGCACTGTGGCACCTTTTTATTCTTTGCCGACTGCCACTCACGCGGGAATGTATATGTATGGGTGTGCTTAAGTAAGAATATTTTTTTAAAATCAATTTTCATATTACGAGGAAGCCACTCATGTGAGACTTTTCACAAACATCAAGAAAAACATGTTTCCTTTGTTTTTTCTTTTATTCAACTTGAGCAATACTGACTGTTCTACCCATTTCTAAGGCTTGCCTGGACATAAGCTGAGGACCAATCTTCCGAGTCGGTCAAAAGACAACGTCCTCCTGGAGTAGAGGGCCACAACACTTTATAACACTCTGTAAGTCTAATACCCTTTTTAACCAGTTCACCGTTCTGTAGAATTTTGGCCATCAATGATTACTTGCACAATGTTGGAAATGTATAACGAACATGTCAATATTGTCGTGATGGCCTGAACATAGTCAGAATTGTCTTCTCTTGGGTAATTTGTTTTTGAAAGTGGTTCTTTCATGCTAGCACATATTGTACCTTGCCGTATGTGAACACACACAAATATCCACGGTCCTCATCCCTTATGAAGGACATAAAAAACAAGCAATAGTTTTTGGCCTCAGCATGGTCTATTCTTTTTTAATGAATCATTGTAACTTGGCATGTGAGATCGTTTGCCTCTTTCTAATGTCCACAATTTTGTAAATACTCCACAGCTTCATGGGGTTAGGCCGGCCCGAAGGGACTTTGCCTTGGACATCCCGCCCTAGGAGGTGTGGTGGAGCGGTTTCTATACTATTTCTTTGTTGAAAATCATGATATCGGGAATATCCTTTTTAGTTTGTAAACTCCACCCCACCCTTACAGACTTGGCTGATTACCCACCTTTACAGATGCATCCACACATTACGTTTCACCCAGAACCAACCTGGCTTAAGTTACAGAATAAGTTTTCAGAACTTACATTTTATTAAATCGTTGCACAGTTTAAAATGATTACAGTCATTGTTTCATGATGTACAAAACAAACAAAGACGTCGTTCTTCCAAACAGAACTCCAAACGGTTTATGGTTTTTCTTGCAAAGTCAGGGCATGCCGAACTTTTTATTTAAAACTTGTTTGGAATATGTTGCTGTGTTGCAAATACAAGTGGAAAGAAATATAAAGTTACAGTTTGCTAGAAATGATACGGGATCGATACAGAAACATTTGGATTATATAAATCCAAAATGCATTGGATTGAATATCACAACCAGTTGCAAGTCCAGAACTTTAGCTGTGGACATTATAGGAAGTTTCTTGTTCAGAGTTGAGTGCAGTTACAGAAATTCGGTCGATTTATTTTAATTTGTTCAGGGAGCATCGATGAAAGTAGGGAAAATATGTAACACTTTCCTTCAAGGGTTCTAATAGAAAAGGTTCAAGGGCCAAAACAGTAGCAAAGATAAACAATTTTAATCCGAAAGAAATCACGGGTCACACAACGCTAGTTAAACTTTATATATGTCGAAAAAAAGAAAATTTTTAATGGCAGGAAAGTTCCACTCATTAGAAATTATGTTCAAACTTCTAACAACTAGTTGTATAACAAACTACTTAGTGAAACACACCACATTTGCTCTATTGTCGATAAGTAGTTAGTTTCATTATAGAAATCGAGATATCTTACATAACTTGTCCAGTGTGCTAATGGTTCAACTTCTTCTTTTTGTCCCAACAGTCAATTCAATTGATTAACAGGGCTGAAATTGCTTGAATGTTTTTGCCATTTTTGTTTTGGAAGCAAGAACCGTTGTAGTATGGAAAAAGAGGATTAGCGATCTATCGATAAAACACTTTTAACAGCATACAGCCACCGTGAGAAAAATAAGCTCATTTATTTAAAAATGTAATAATTATGACTCGTCAATTGCCACGACCATTAGATTATTACTTAAAGGTTGTGTGACATGAAAACAACATAGTTTGATATTTGATGTAAAAAGCATTGATAATCAAGAAAATAGTCACAATTCTCATTAAAATCCATCAAATATTGACCCTTTTACAGTGTAATTTCTATTTCACACTTGATGAATAAACATAAACACTTAAATATGCAAATATGTGACATCGAAAAATGAACATACCATATATGGCTCATGTTAGCCTTTGTTTTTTCAACCTTAATTTCAAAAACACCGACAGCATTGTTATCCCCCGAGGGGTCTATTATGAAAGTTAAAATTCTTTCCTTCAGAAACATTGATATCACTCAACAAACTGTAATCTGTCTGATCAGTAATTAAGAGATAATTTAACAAAAGAAATCTTAACACTGTGCAACACTCCACATCATTATTTTTGCATAGGCAATGAGTTTCATCAGAAACCATCGAACTTTGAAGATGTATATTTTGAAAACGGTAAAAGATGTTGAAATAATCCTTACAGATCTTTCATTGGAAAACTTAATTTTTAAACTGATAAGTGAAACAGGTCTTTTTGGTGGCATGTCACACGACCTATAACCACAGTGTTGGCAAACGTTAGGCTGCATCTTCTTGTCTAAATGCTTGTATACTTACGAATACCGCGTTATAGCCACATCTATTCCTAAATCAGCAAATCGTTAAACTTTTTGTGACCTATCATGTTTTACCAATGGTTTTTACAAAACCCACCCAAGAAGACACATGCAAATATTTGTCAGTATTCATAAGGTCTACCACCTTAATACGACTGAGAAAAAGCCTAGAGGAAACCTGATTTGAATATTCTATCACTATAGTTGGTTTCATTGTATGGTTTATCCTATGTACCTATGACCAAGACAATGGATCTCAAAAACAGGAGATGTGGCATTCTCCGCTGCCCATGGGTGGTGAATGATGGAGCGAAATTTTCCTTTTGATCCGTGTAAATGTTTGAAAAACCAACAAAAATTTAGTAAACTTCATTTATATTTAGCGTATGTTATCTTTTTCTCGACAAGATGACAATTGGTTATCAGTTTTCGACTTTAACTGTTGAATACCGCCGGGCCAGTTGAAAGCCCTCCGCAAACAGGTCCTTTTGGCAAGTTGAAATTATTTCAACTTCTAGTTGACAAAATGTCAGGGTTGAAAAAATCGACGTAACTCACTCAAACTTTCAAATTCTTCTGGAAAAAAATCATGTTACGTGTAGAGCTATATTTATGCCCGGCATGCTCTCCAAACATTTCATTAACGGAGTGCCACATTATGGCTACTCCAAATTTGATTGACTGGTTTCTGTGGATCATTATATGGACAACAGTAATTTAGTTTTAACCACCGGCGTATGGGGCGGGGGGCAGGGGGCACTGTGCCCCCAAAATTTTGGTGAACCCAAAATTCGGGCAGAATCTCTGGAAATATTCGGGCACAATCCTTGTAAAAAAGTTTTTTGATTCGTTTAAAAAGATTGGAAGAATCAAGGGAAAATAAACTTCGGCCTATTCCTTGTACTCTTTTGTTAAACATATCCCCCTCCAAAAATCTGACATCTTCCTCGCGTTGATGATGATTAAACATCTTTAACTCTAAAATGCTCAACCCTCCACCTATTGGATCATCCTTAATTGGCAAAGAAAAGATACTACTGATGGTCTGTCTTTCATGCCACTAGATAAATTTAAGCCCTTTTGACAAATTAAAGACGCTGCAAGCATTACGCGACTCAGGGGCATAGGCTGAGATAATGGAAAAAAATTCTCAGGAAGATTTCAGATGAAAAATTAAAATCATTACTTGAAAAATAGGAATTCCTGGAGATATATTCAATTCAAACCTGGCATCAAATGTAGCACCATTTTGCATCTAGCCCACCTTCCCCAGGACGGCGATCAGTCATCATTTCATCCACCCCACCCCCTATGATGAAATCCTGGCTACGCCCTTGGGCTCAGATATTCGGGCCAAAAAGTTGTGCGCCCCAAATCGAAAAGGTCCCATACGCCTATGGTTTTAACTGCGATCCACCATACGCAAAAGGTCAGGTGGAGATACCGGACGGGTGGCACTGGACTTTCCCTTTTTATGCACGGACAAAAATATTCAACGTTATATTACGTCTTGGAAACCATTGTCTCAATCTTGTAAAAATGTCCCAATCTTTTTGTTTTTTCGCGATCATGAACTACATTGCAGACTAAAATCAACCCGAAATTAGACTTTGTTCTTTGAAAAGGGGATTGACCTTTTGGTAACAATTGCCCTCAGAATTTATATCATAACGTCAACTGTATCGATTTCAAATCGCTTGACTGAATAAGTAAAAAATTAATATTTCTTTCCAAGTTAAATTTGACATGTAATATGTGACAAAGTTTTCCAAAGGAAGAGATTTCAGTTTGGGTTAGGAGATGCGTCGTTTGATCGCACAAGTAAGTTACTGCTCTCTTCGTGCATTTTTGTACTACAAACTGTACATTCCATAAAAGGAGCAATGGGAAAGTATCGAAAATAGCTCAATTGATCAAAAGTGCTGAAAACATTTATCTGACACTTAAAAATACCGTAAGTAGCTATCCGCAATATACCTGCAAGCGTTAGTTCGAAACTTTTTCCATGTGGGTCAATTTTCTTTAAAGCGACTGGGCACTTTTGCTTTTGCCTAACGTACTGCCTGCATATACATATCCATACTTCAAAACAGGCCATATAACACCAAGTAAGAATATGATATTCAGGGGCGTAAACACATGAATTCGCAGGGGAGGGGGTGTGAACTATTTTGGGACCAACTACATTTTTAAGAGACCGACTCCCATTGACATAGTTATACGATCCGAATTTCCTAGATAGTTACAATTTACCACTGGCGTAGCCAGGAATTTTGCTTGGAGGGGGCCAACTGTCGGGCATGATTTATCATCATTTGAAGTCAAATTTTTTGGTTCCATTACAAAAATTACAAAAAAATATTTTTTTTAGAATTCGATTGGGGGCATAGCCCCCTGGCCCCCTCTGGCTACGCTTGTGCAATTTACAGGACGGTACTAATAATCATAGGCATACTCTTCCAATTAAGGGGCAGAAAATTTTTTGTCCGAATCTCAAAAAGTTGCCCGAAATTCGTTGCAGTTCAGGTGCATAAAACAGACCAATGAACCACTACATGCGCGCGAAGCGCGGGAAAATTTTGCACATTTTTAGGGCATTGGATCAAAAGTTCTGGAACTCAGTAGAAAATTCGGGCAATCTTTTCTCTTTTTCTTCATCTCTGGCGGAATTTCAATTTGAGAAAGGTATCAATGTTGTTCATGTCTGGTCTATTGTTACAAAAGGATACTGAACTGGATTTGAGACCGACTTTTTGGCGCTCAGAGACCGACGTTTGATTTTCACTGGGGGTGTCAACCCCCACACACCGTATTTACGTCCCTGATGACATTATAGGTACATCAAGAGTTGTTTTTGTTGTTTACTCTCTGCTTGTAAACCTAAAGTGGATGAGGATTGCACCAAAATTCAGGGGATACACTTTTGCACTGAACTTTAGTGGCTTCTGGATCAGCGGACCTGCCATCCCAAAGCTAAAGTTCACCTATGATGATTTTCTTATCTGGAGATCACATTTTTGAAGGTTATCTGACTACAAAGGCCTAGTTGTGTAAGTGGTACATAAGTACTATAACTAGAATAAAATGGGGTAGTATTATTAGGGTAAATTTATTAATAGTAAAGGAAAGTATCTTGTACGTCTTTTGTCCTTAAAATAGTACGAGCCAGTTGGAAAACTGTTGAGCCAGTTGAAAGTTACACATAGTAGTCCGGCTGGTCACTTCTAAGAAAGGTAAAGGGTGACAGTTGGTTCTAATTAAAAAAATTCAGAAACATTTTTTATCTTTCATGCAACATTAGTTAAATTCCATCCAATCTGTGCATGATTCTCTGTTAGCGATATAAAGAATGACAAAGATTATGTTATCCTCCAAATAGAATTCCAAAAGATTTCTCGTTCTTTTTTAAAGTTAACAAATGCAAATTGCAAGCATTAAATAACTTTTCGTTTTGATGCAAGAAGTAATCAATGAAATGCAAGGTTTACGTTAAGTATGCCGGATGTTTTGCCAGACATGACTGGTCCCTTCAAAACTTGACTTCAAAACTTAAACACTGTGTTAACTTAGACATCAAAAAATTGTCAAACGAACAATGAATTACATAGATCACGATTATATAATTCCTAGATGATAACAAGCTACGTCACATAAGCATGGTGTATAATAATGACATGTTGTACTTAGTTCAAATAATTCTTTTCACACATGATCCTTAGTGACGTCAAAAGGTGCCCCTTTGCACCTTTCCTAAGCTCCCAAAGTGGATGATGGTGTGAAATGTTGAGAAAGAGTTCCTCATTTCCATAAATTTCAAGAAGCGTTACTTATTTACCAAGAATGTATAGCAACCGTCATCAGGGAGAATACGTAAACCGCAAAATATCAGAGCAAGTTTATGCATGCCACAGAGATTGTTTCAATGCAGTGCGAAATTTTGGATACATGAACACGTAGGTAATACAATTCCACCAACCACTGCAGTGAGCGACATAAAATACAAAGAGGAACACCTCGAGTGGTGGTGTGTAGTTCTGAACTAGCTGAAGTATTATCACTATGGCAAGTGGAGAAAAGGCCGCGTAAAATGCCAAAGTAAGGGCTATTACAGATCGTAGGGCCTTCATTTCTAATAGTCTGACTGGTCTCGAAGAACGCACGATTTCCACACCTTGAGACAAAGCTAGTACTCTGTTTTGTCTTTTCGCGTGACGAGATGCGATGCAGAGTAAAGGAGGATTGAAAAAACTTATGAAAAGAAATGGAGCAAGAAGAACAATTCCACCTACTAGCGTAATCGAAATCCAAATGGGCTGCAATTTCTGATTTGGATGAACATCAGACGTACAATATCTGTAGTTTTCATCAATATAAAATGGCGCCACGAATAAATGCACAGACGTATTTGCAAATGTACTTACTCCAGAGCTAATACAAAGTGTTAAAATTATGATAAGTTTTCCTCTCCTTAATGTAAGAATGGAGGGATATCGGAGAGGGCGTACTATAGCAATATATCGATCCAGGCTGAGACAAGACAACAGCTGAGCAGAGGCAATTATTTGAGAGAATGATAAAATATTGAAAACAAGGCATACACCAGGCCACACTTGGCTTGGGGAAACAAAGATGAGGATAGTCTCTATTGCAATTAGTTGGATTCCTGAGTAAAGATCAGTAAGGGCCAGCGCCTGGATGAACAAGGTCGTTATATCTCCAAAGCATTGATTGTCCGGGTTTCGCAGAGCTTGGAAAGTTACCGCATTGAAAATAACGTTCAAACCTCCTATTGAATAGCTGAAGAACACCCGAGTAAGTAAAATATACCAACTTTGCTCCATTGCCGTTAGCCCATTCTTCCTGTCCACAGTCTGAGGTTTTTCACCTACAGAATTGCTGAAAAATACTCACATCAAACTTCAAGTAGGCAATTTTGGAAGGCAGTGCGTTTTTTTCTGTTTCCAGATATTTCTTCCCCTTTTTGTAACATTAAGCGTTACGTGTACGAAGAGCAAACTTTAATCGATTTCTAGGTTTTTAAGACATGCTATTAATGCACGAGCCTTTGGCTCATGCGGAAATACGTTGTAGTTTCTTTTTGTTTTTCACGCAATCGATATTCTCCTTCACCGACCTATCACTGATCATGACTTTGAAGTTTTAGTTCACTTTAATTTTAATTTTTTTTTATCCATCAATGATGAGTGAAGAGAATATAGAGAGAACAAACGATGCTCCTTGTTGAGACAAAACCACAATTAATACCCAAAAGGGATTTCTTTCTTCTTATGCTGAGGTGAACAAAGAGCACACTAAAACCATTTGCGAATATTAACCTCAAAAGGTTTGTGTTTCCAAACTGAACAGAATGCAAGGAGGCCGACTTATATAATAAGCCTTTAAAGAAGCTAACTTTGATAACGAAACTAGATCAATTTGGGGACGGATGACTTCTATCTTCGTGCACTGTATCATATCCACCTATCCACAAATGGAAAACTATGCTGCCTATATACGAGTGGAAGGTGGGACTGTTCTTGTTAGCAACATGAAGTCAAACTATATGACAGAAAAATAACGCAACATCGCTTGCCGAAAATTTGAGGATCGTATTGAACAACCTGTTTCATTGTGAGCAAAAAGAAACCTGTGCCGTCCGGACGACTGCAGGCCGTTAGGGCGTGCAGCAATTTCTTTACCCGACGAAATTGACAAATGAGGGCCATTTTTTCCGGACAAAGATTATTGTCTCCTACCTCTACTCCCTCCCTAAAGTACCAGCCCCGAAAAATATGACATCCTAAAAAACATAGGAGGGTACTGTAATAGCATTCTGAAGCACACACTTTTCACTTCATTTCTGTATGTTACATGAGTAGGTTCATAGTGTGGCGAAAATTTGATACCCGAAACGTCCTATGATGTAGCCTGCAGATAGCCGTACCTGAAAATCACCACTCAAATCAAAATTATATCACAACAACTCTGCATAAAACAAGCCTGGAAACTAGTTTGTCAGTAGATTATGATAGAAAAATTGTCACCCAGTAAAATAAGCTTCTTTTATTTTATTCATAATAAATATAATATCAACTATTACATTTTGCTCCCCTTTAAATTCTTAATTTTTCAGTGCTGGGCACTACAAGCTCTAGACGGGCATTGGGTGTTCACACCCTGTCCTCCTTTCGCATGACACTTGCTGTACATCGATGAGCTACTTCGACAGATCGGGGAGAGAGCAACTCTCTGGACGGACTTGAAGAGAAGCACTCTTAAACAATTAACACGGGAAAACTGTCCTTCGAGCAATCCTCCGAAAGGCATCCGCTAAAAATCCGAGGCCGGAGATACGAGACTATGGCCACAAGATTTTGCCTCAAGAGGAGCCCTGGCCTTGATACAAAAGCTGAAAAAGTTTTCTTGTAGTTATCTTCTTTATTGTTCCTAATTTTTCTTTGCTTTCGCTTGCTTTCATGATTGAAAGATCTAAAAAGAGCTAAGAGCTTCAAAATTGAGCAGATGCCCCAGCATTATGACGTACACATATTCCACATTTGAAAAATCTAGCTTTGTCACTGCCATGTGTCATACATTTCTGTGTCTGGAAACAAGTGACCACTCTGGTTGTTTTCACTCTCATATCACTGGGGATATCAAGTCTTAGTAGAACATCTTTATGGCGCGCCGTTTATGCCAAGTAATTAAGCCTTCAAAACTCATTTTATGCCTTCAAAACTCTTTAAGCCGTCAAAATCTATTCCGCCGTCAAAACTAATTTTGCGGTCAAAAGCTGTTTAGTCGTTAAAATTTGTTATTCCTAAAGAATTGCTTTCGTTATCAAAACTACTTTTGCCGTCTAAACTAATTAAGCCTTCTAGAGGAAATCCCTTGTCAAAACTCATTTTGCCGTCACAAGTCGTTAAGCCGTCAAAACTTATTAAGCCTTCAAAATTAATTCCGTTGTCAAAATTACTTTTGCCATCGGAACTTATAAGGCTTCGAAGAAAAATCCGTTGTCAAAACTTACTATGTCTTCAAAAAGAACGTCCGTCAAATTATATTCCATCGCATTCCATTATTCCGCCCGATAAAGTACTTACGCCTTCAAAACTCATTCCGTTGTCTAAACACGAAACGCCGTCTAAAGCCATTACGCCTTCAAAACTCATTTCGTTGCTTAACTATGCACGGAGGTGTACCAATTTAACCTATCACAACCAGTGTTACTACTCTTGGGTATTTTAAATAGATCTGTGTTTTTATTGTGTGTGTGTGTGTGTTTGTGTGTGCACAACAGCCAACCGACGATCAGGTCGCGAGAAGTTCCGAATCAAGTGCTAGTGTTTACAACATGCACGGAACCACACAATCAGAAATTACGTTAGTTATTTTATTTCCCGGTCCCAGTAAGCAGTAATGTATACATCAACAGTAAGTTTCTAGGCTAGGCTATTTTTATCGGCAGTAAACTCACTCCAGAGGCATCCCTAAGGATCAATGAGTGGCGGGAGGGGGTGCTGGACTATTTCCTGACAAAAAAGAGTTACATTCCTGACAAAAAAATAAAGAATACCTGCGGCGGTCTCAAGAAAGTTTTGCAGTGGCGTAGCCAGGATTTCTCTCACGAGGGTAGAGGACATGCAGTGTGTTCTGTGATTGCCGGCCCGGGGAGGGGTCTAAGGGGGAGGGGTGGCCCCCATTTTTTTGAAAAAGTAGATGTCCTTATATGCAATCTGGTGCTACATACGCTACCTTTGAAGCAAAATTTGCGTTAAAAAATGTACCTATTTTAAGTACTAAAAAAAAAAAAGATCGACATCAGTGAGGGGGTATAGTCTAGATGTCCCCATAAAATATGCTACTGCACATAACCCTTGTTCGAAGATAATCTTTGCAAGACAAAATACTCAGTGGAAGTTTTAAATATAACGGGTGGACAAAAAAAAAACTTATCGGGAAACGCAGTTTGGCAATTTTACCAAGGCGTAACCGTTTTCGTTTGTCTGCTACAACAGTAAGGTGGACTTCGATATGGAAGTAGTAACTCAGAGGACGTAGTTGTTCTATTAAAGGAGCATAAAATCCTCTTCAACGTTGGATAATTGCCCTCCTTAGGACCCATTTCAGTAATGTCCCTCTGTAGGGGGTGAGGGGGCGAAGCCCCTGAAGCTCTAGAACACTTACACAATTGTGTGCACCAGAATGAAGCATTAAATGTCTGTAAATGACATTGAATACGCACTTAACAGACCCCGGAAATCTCAGTTTGTCTGAATCTTATTAAATAGGGTAAGTCGAACTAACAGCCAGTTTATTTCTTTAAGATTGTTGGTGGGGAGAGTGGTATGGTTTCTGTGGAGTTTTGCAGTAATTATGCTTTGTTCGATGTGATGTTATGAAAGGAAAATTAGTAAAAGATAACTGCGTGCAAATCGCGCCGAAAATAACACTTTTAAGGGCATTTTGGTTGAGTTGCCTTCATTTTACACAGCAAATATAAACATATATATATATATATATAATGTACAAATCACACTGAATACGCCCTAGGTAAACCTTAAAATTGCAGCTTGCCCTTTGGTTACATAATAGCCAGGATCGACTACCGGCCATTTGATTTCTTTATGAACTGATGAAGCAGCCTGTTTGCGGGTTGGGAGGTAGGATCACAATGGTTGCACGAGATTTCGCAATAATCCAAGGCACGTTCCGTCCTTCTTGAATTTATAATTGGATAACTAGTGCACATGAAGGATGCGTGCGAAACGCGCCCTTAAATAGTATTTTACAGATCCTTTGATTTTAGGCAAAGCATCTACAGAAAAAGTTGAAAAGCGAAGCTCTTTCGCAATTATCGTAATACAAAGTGTTCGCACTTTCAAGTTTACAGCAAACGCGAACGCTCCCTACTTTATGATTTTAGTAAGTGGGAAACCAGCACAAACTGCACCGACCCAAATCCTACGCGACAGTGAAAACCAGTCGCCTGGCAGACATGTCGGTAAGGTGTATGCCAAATTTTGTTCTCGACCTGACTGTCGGTCCCGATTGCGATCTGACAGTCTTCTTCGACTTCATCGAAAATACCACACTGTTTCATATTCGGGGTGAAGTCGGGGGAAAGAGGAGGGTCGTCGTAGTTAAGTAAAGTCGTGGCAGTGTACAGCGGTCATTGACCAAAAAGGCAACTCATCTTTTAATGAATTGGCCGATAAAAAGCTTTGCAAAATCAGACGACGGCTCTGTGTTCACCCCCTGTGTGACTTATAACAAAGACTTTTGAATATATCCACCAATGTGTTGCGGATATGGTTACCCTAAAATTCGACTGCGACTCCACGAACCTGACTACTAATACCGCCAATTCATCCCCGACGAACAGACAGGGTGAATTGCGTCTTATTCCAATAGAGCTTTTGTTTCACAGTGTCGGACATTATTTCTTTTTCATGACAGACAATTATGCAATACGGTATACTTCATATTTTCCCGACAGCTGGATTCCTTCAAAAGATCATGGTTCAGTCCCGAATAGCGTAGTAGAGATCATTTACTGACACAGAATCCCATATTTGCGATTACTTTCCCAACAACATATAATTATTTCCCTCCACAGAGTAGTTTACCAATACAGTTAAATCTGTCAGGGGTTACGTCTCTGGGTAATGTACCCAAAGCAAAATTTCCACCCGACACTGAGCCACAACTGGAAAAAAGGCCGTGGCCGGCCCGACTCAAACCAATTGGTCACAAACTGAGCCGTAAAACCTCATCTAACATAACTAACTTCACCCCATACTGATTACCTTAAAGTAAAAGATAGTGATCATAAAAGTTCCTGACATTTCTGTAGCCCCAGATAATAGATTTTTTTTTCTAAAGCAGGGAACTGCAAAAAAAAAGAAAAGAGGCAATTTTTTCCAACCCGCCGGCAAAATTCTCGACGGACGACACTTTGAGAATTTCTGGGGGTGTAGCACCCCACACCCCGGTAGTGACGCCCCTGGCTCAGTCTCTTACGCTAATGAATAGGAGCAGTACTGTTGTGTGGTCAGCTGCATGGAGGGAAAGTCACGGTCATATTTGGGGTGCGTGCATGTTTACATTCATAACATAACAGGTTAAAGGGCAAAGGAGGGCTAAGGCCCCATAAGATGCCATGAAGTCCAAACCCTTTATCAAAAGAAGCCAACCAGACCAACATCAAGCAAGCCTAGTATGATTAGATTCTACCACAGTCATGGAAGAACTTGTCAATGTTGAACTGAAGGAGCGGAGTAAACTACCCACTAAGACAGACTATACTGTATTCCACTCATTCGGACAATTATATGAAAGGAGCTGAACTTCCTTTTTGCTTGCAAAATCCTGGAGCATGTTCCTTGTAATCCTACTTAACTCCAGTCATCAACAATAACAATTGAATGGACTGTTGGACTGACAGGAAGATATTCCCACTAAATAATATCTTAAAGCGATGCATTGTAGGCATGGGCGTTAATCCTGGGGGACGATGCACACATTTCGTAAAAGCGTAATGTCGTGGCTCTTTTTGATTAGGGCCCATGTGTCTCAGCATTCTGCATTCATGTCATCGTATATGAGAAGTTCAGCTCCATAAAAAGTGCCCGAGATTTCTCACAAAGATAGACCTGGCTGCAACTTTGGCGCGACAAGCAAAACTTGAGATTTAAACCACACGTAGGGCCAAAATCTACAACTTTGAATGGACTTTCAAGTCCAAGTTGTCTGCCCTCTATTCAAAGAAGCGCGAAAACGAAAACGAAACTTTCGAGTGATGCATATGACCGTGTGGCCACGTTAACTCGACCGCAGAATACGACATTAGAAAGGTATTTAGTTTTTATTTATAAAACCTGTTATAATTTTATTCGAATGGTAAACAGGCCTTGAATTCTTTAGCGCTTTTGTGGGTATTGAATAGGCATTCTCGCGAATGTAACAAAGGACATGGTATGGCATAACACAGTGAGCTATGGTTGATTGAGATAGCTGGTATGCTTTCTAAGTAGCATACCTGTTCCGCGAACTCTCTTTAATCTTATGTCATAACCTAAGGTCGGCCCAGAGAGCTCCCTGGTCAGACCGTCAGAGAGTTAGCTCTTTCACTATCTCCGTGGGTTAATTCAGTGCGCACACTACGAAAAAGTCGGAGCTTGGGGAATTCCAACCGCTCTAATAATGGCAT
>WURT03047028.1:0-17843 GCA_009936505.3 Holothuria glaberrima
ACTGCCTTCTTCCTGTACATAAAAGAGGTATTTTCTTTCTCCATCTGCTGTGGGGGAAGTCTTTTCATTTTGGGGGTAATTTTAACTTTGCTTTGTAGCAAATGTCCTAAAATTAAATGGTGGCAGCGATGAGGATGACGACGACGAGGACGACGACAAGGACGTCGAGGACGATGAAGACGACGACAGTATGCATTTAGAAACGCTATACACAGTGTCTTAGCTTGTACAGATAGACTATACAGTAGATAACATTAAAAAAGTTACAGTAGGGTTTTAGCATTCCCTTGAAGTTCTCTGTAGATGAGGCAGATCTACTGTATATATGTTGAAGAAGGTACCTAATCATACACTGGCCTGGTGTAGACACATCTGTGTACCAGCTAGATCTAAAATGGATTTTAAGGCATTTCATTATTAAGTAGTACTTTTTTAAAAGCACTATTTATTACAGCTTAAGTAATGAATAAAGCCATGTATGCTTTTTCCTTACCATTGATTTTGTTCCTACCTAGCTTTGGCTTTCTGTTATTAAAGGACAATTTTCATCATCCCAGACAGTTTCAGTTCTCTCAACTATGCAACTCGTAGCCCCTCCCATTCCATGAAGCCCTCCTCCTGGTGCAGAGACAAACCTATTTTATTACTTCAGGCCATGTCCTGATGAGCACACAAGGCTATAATGTGTAAGCCAAACACTCTCTCTGCACTGTGTGGAATGTGAGCTACTCGAGCATCTTTTGAATTTTCAAACTTAGATGTCAATTAAAGAGCAGTAACCAACTGAGAATTTTGATACCCCAACACTAAAAATGTACTTTGGGGTGATGATACAATGGCTTTAAGGGCCACAAAACATGTTCTGTTTCGCATTTGTTTCAAATAAAGCACGGAGTACTGTAGGTCTGCATACATACTCTTTCAATGACCAATGTGTTACAAGTATCATATCATGTTAAGGAATTTTTGTTCAAACTTGTACAAACTGTTTACAATCATTCAAATATATATATCAAGAAAACACTCTGATTCTTATGTACTGTATGTCTTCTAGTACTACAGTTTTTGTTTTTCACATTACAGGTTGAAAGCGAAGAAGATAAAAGCAAAAAGAAGATCAAAAGAAAGAAGAACAGATTGTCAAAATCAGCAAGCTTAGACCCATATGATGGAGACAGAGAAAACAAAAGACAGTCAGAATTAAAAGAGGTATTGGAATTAGTAAACCATTGATATATGAAGTTAGAGTAAATTATGAACTTTCATAATCATTTTCTCAAGCAACTATTTTCTCATTGCAGTGCAGTTGGAAGGTTTTCAAGATTGTGTGCCAGAACCATTCAACTTCAGAGTTGTTAGCATTTTCTAGGGTAACCCGGAACATGCAAAACTTCAAACTCAATATCATTAGGGGGCGGTAGCCCTCCAGCTAAATTTGATGGCTCTACATTGACCTGGTTAATTTTAGGATCTAAAATTTGTGATTGGTAACCTATGGAAGCTTGGTTGGTATGAAAAGATCCAAAACAAGCTGTATTTCCAAATTAATAAAAGCTACTCTGATTGTTCAATAACATATTCAAAGAAACAGTGAGATGTAGATCTTACTTTTGCAAAACAGAGTGCAAGTGACAGAGTTCTATAAAGGAGTATATGACGAATGGCAATTAAGTTGTTTGCCAGCATATTGTTTGGAAAGAGCTGTCTTCAGATCACAAGGATTCCCCCAAAGGGTCTGTTGCATCACCTGAAACCTTCTGGAACCTGTAGACATCTATATTCATAATTGAAGACTGCACTTTGATTGAAATTAATTCAAACAAATGCTTCAAATATTCAAACCACTCTGATCGGTCTATGAGTGGCTTCTGGCAGATCATTGAAATGTGTTGTTACTAGTGTCACCCATTGCTTGTAAACAGGTCAGATTTTTGCAGAGTGAAATTGTACACCACATTGACTCAGGAAAATATGCCCTTGAGCAATTTTAACTGTGTACAGTATAAATTACTGCAACTTACTGTGACTATATCTTGGAAATGTTGCAGGTTATAGTTTTCTTTTAGATTGATGGAGGGGCTAAAAGTAAACTTAAGTGCATGTTAACTGTTTGAGATAGATGGTCCTAGTGGGAAGTGTTCATACTGCTGTTGAGAGTGGAGAAAGGTAAGGGTAAGCCATACCTGCCAACTCTCACGGTTTCACTGTGAGTCTCACGGTTTTTGAGATTGCCTCACGGGCAAATCTAAAGAACTCACGGTGAAAAAGTAAGTTGGAGTCGTAGAAAAAATATTGTTATTACAAACATTAGGCTATACACACCGTGATTGCAAACCAATGTTTAGTTTAGTTAAGTGGGAAATGGATCAGGAAGGATAAAAAAATCGTCATCAAGGACCCTAATAATCCTATTATGTTGCCTATAATGACCCTATAATGTCACTAATATACTTCAACAACGATCACGAAAATGGGGTTGCGATCGATCGCAGCTTTGAGGAAAATTAATTTGATCACCACGAGTCTCTTACTGAATATATATTGTACAGGGGTAGTCACAATATCTATATTAATTCGATTCATCAATCCCATTAGGCCTACTGGCAAGTTGTCAGGTGTACCATTCAGGATTCTATTTAAAACCCTTTCGATTGATTTTGTAGTATAAGATCTGTTTTGTGGTACTATAGAACAAACTTTAGATCTCCAGGTTTAAGGTACCATTCTCCAGGTTTTTTTTGTGAAAATCTCCAGGTTTACAAATTTGGAGGTTAGCAGGTCTGGGTAAACTTCATTGGAGGAGGGTGGGCTGTGTCAGTTTATCTTGCTTCTTTATAAGCTCATGTAATTAAGGAATAAATCGCATTTGGCAAACTATTATTGTTGAATTAACCGTTGAGACTCCAAATTTGACAAAATAACGGAGGAGGCAAAGCTGAGTCCATTATTTTGCCAAATTTGGATTCGAGACGGTTTATGAGACAATAATAGTCCGATAAATGTGGTTTATTCCTGTTCTACCACCGAAAATGTGTGAAAAACTTCATTTTTATCAGTCTTTATGTTTACTGACCATGTGTTGCAGAATAACAGGTCAGTGTTTAACCAATCAGAATGCAGGATTCTCAATAGCGGATGGCTAGAGGTGGTAGAAATCATAATAATTATAGTAATCCATAGATGGCACATAACTCACCAACATCTGAGTCATTTCATAAGTGGGAAATTTTTACTAACGAAAAAAAAAGAGAGTTGCAATATTTGTACTCTATCAGCTCTAAATATAATCCCTGTATTAATACCCCAGCATGTTGAAAACTAGCTGAAAGTTTCCACTTTACGTCTGTTTCTTTTCAACGAGTAATACAGAGAAGTATAACTACTTTTGTGTCGTGTTGTTGATGTCAGTATTATCAGTTTTCATAAAGTATGCAGCTATAATAATATCTTCATACATAATTTAATTGTCATTATATAATTTCCATATTCCATTCATGCTACACATTACTAACAGTGGTTCAACAACAATAGCAGTGGGAGTTCACATCACTCATTGCAGACTCTAATGGTGGTAAGCATTATTTCTGTTGTGTCCAACTCTACATTGTTATGTTCCATCATGATGAATCCTCTATTCTCACTGAAAGCATTCTGTACTGTTCCTAACATCACAAAGTAAACTTACTAAAGTCATTGTTCTCTTTTACTAACCTATAGTGGTTACAGACTCCTTGTTAAATACTTCAGACCATGGCGCTATTGTTACAAACCTCTGAATCCATTAACTGACATCTTGTACATAAATTTGGCAAACCATATTCCTAATTATGTAGCAACTGTTAAATACAATGTATATGCAACAATTCTCCTAAAAAAATTCTGTGTCATAGGAGGACAAAACTGTACCTATTTTCTTCATACAAGTAAAGGTGTACTGAATATAAACACTTTTGGCTGATGCATGAGCCTTTAGCATATAATCTTTTGCTTTTCTCCAGAACTTACTAAAATTTGGCAGGGCTATGAACTGGAACTGAGAACTCTTCTGCTTTGCTTCTCCGTAGTGATAAAACATATTTTCAGCATGGTTGTGTTGTCTGCATGTGAAGTTAAATCTGGGCAGTAAAATAGAAATTCCTTCAGAAATTCCTTTTTTGAGCTTTCTCAAAGTTTGATTTCTTTTTGCTAGAGAAAGCATACTGTTACGGTTTTATAAATTTTCTTTCTAGTTCATTTGAAGTGATTTTGTTTATCTTTTTGTTGGGGAAGAGGAGGGGGTGTACATTGTGGGCATTTAATACTTTGTGGCTAAAAAGGGTTTTTGTGCATATGTGTGTGTTTTTGTTCCTGGAAAATAAACCTCTGTGAGGAATTTAAGGTTGTACATAATTATCCAATTAATTATGAAAATTTTTTCACAGTTTTGAGTACTACAGTATGGTGGTACAGATTGAAGTCTCCCCTTACTATATCAAGTGTCAAAAGGTATTCTGGCATATGTACTGTAATTTTCTGAAAATTGGGAGCTGACTTTTGTTCAATAAATGAGTCAATGCATGTTAAAACCCTTTCAACCTGGACTTAGATGGGTACTTATGAGGTAGCTTGTCCCTGCTGAAAACTGGGGATATTGTCTCTGGAAGAGGCATCATTGTGCAGGGATGACATTTATAAGACTCTTTGATGCCTGTAGAGGGTGTTAAATTCTATATTAAAGTATATATTGTACAGGTTATTGATTACTAAAATTACTAAAATTGCACCTGTATGTCATTCTTTAGCCTTCTTTGACAAAATACCAAAAGGAAAAGAGTGGCATCTTCCATGTTGTAGGATGCACTTAATTAGGGTGTTCTAAATGTCTTTTTAGTTTTGCAGCTTTTTTAAATTTAAATGCAAGCACCTTTCTAAGAATAACATTCAAAAGCATTAAAAGATAAATTGAATCATGCCTTTTTTATTTCTAACTAATGAAAACAGAAATACATTTGGAAGTGGCTATATTTTACTAAGTACAGTATAATTTCCAACTCTCCAATTTAAATTGTTGTGGTGTGGGTTGTAAATGTATAATGCACAAATTTAACAGTTCATTTTGCATACTTTGAGAAATGTTTATGATTTATTTTGTTTACTCATCCATGCATGTTCTTTTAAGTTTGTGTTCTAAGAAAGAAACACTTACTGTACAATTGGCTTATACTTCAACTATCAACTGCAATGTTGTCCTTGTGAAAAGCTGCATTAGTCTCAACAGACTCATTTCCTGCCTTTTAGCCTATGTCATTTTTGTGTTATGTTTGGTATTGTTTTAAGCAGTTCCTCATGTTTTCTTTCATCTCATAGTGGTCATTGCTTTGCTTTGTATTTTACTTAGATATTTTCCAAATTTACTTTGACCAACCATGTAAAGTGCTTCAAGATGCTCTTTGATGGAAATATCTATATGAATGTAATTTATTGTCATTTCTTATTTATCTATAGAGACACATGAAATTAGTGGATGACATGCACAAATTGAAGAAATTCTACCATGCAGAATATATGGATGGATTGATGGAGAAAGTGGAGAGGCAGAGAAAGGAGATTCAGAGACAAAGTGATGAGATGATGAAAAAAATAGAACTTAAGAAATTGAAAGAGGTAATTGCAGTATGTCTTTAAAGTTTTACTATTTATTATGTCAGATTGGATTTGTCAAGGTTAAGAAAAGTTAGCTTTATAGCACCCCATGAAGAATTATTGCACTCTTGTGATGTACAGACAGGTAAAGTGGAATACAACATTAGAATCATAAATATTATTAAGTAAAATAAAGGACCATAAAAATAAATATAAAATTACATCAGATAATAATTTAAAGCACAAAAAAAAAGAAATGAAAATTAAGTCTACTAGTTAAAATAGATGAGTAAGAAAGATTAGATGACAAAAAGGTTGTAGTTGTGGTACTTATTATATTTTACTGTGTGAATACAATTAAAGGGCAGGAGGACTGCAGGGGGCTTTTGTTTGTAACCTGTTCATTCAGATGATTTTGAGGCCTAATTACTGACTACAGTTTAGCTATACTGTCATATACTATCAAGATTATCCTAGACTTTGTTTGACTTGAAGTCATTGTACAGTATTATATTGCTATATTATCATAAGATTTTCTGCTACCCTTGTCAAAACGTGACATACATTTACTGTATCAGGTTGCTTCAAATGCCACATTTTTCCAATATTGACTCAGTAATGGTTAAAGTGTTTAGTAATTAATTAAATGCACTAGACTGACTAAGCATATAAGATAGTGAAATAATAAAAGTCATTAAGTACCCTTTTTCCTTCTGAGAGTAAGAGGATGAACAGATCTCACTTATTATGTCAAGTGTTACTTCAAAATAATTTTGTAAATATTTAAAAAAAAAATGCATTGAAGAATTAAGCTTTTGGCATAAATTGTTCCAAACTAGACAACATGCTGACTTTTTCATAGTGTATTTAGTATCTTTATATCCCTTCTGTCTTCAGAAAGAAGCTGCCCGTCATTTGAAAAAGAGAAAGCCAAGGTCGACCCTTGGAAATGATAACACATTTCTGGAATCCTTGCCTAAAGCAAGAATGTATCGTGTAAGTGTGCATTTTTTTTAAAGTAATTTGATTTAAATGGCAATAACGATGCAGATATTTGGTATATGTATAGTGCTTTATTTATATCAAGCTATCAAAGCAAATATAATTATAGCCTGGCTCAAAGACAATTGCTCCAGGCACTTATAGTTATATATGAGGTCACCTCACAAGTGCCCCTTTTACCCCTCGATGGAGAAGGGCAGTGGGCTGGAAATTCACAATCTGGGGATTTTGCTTTACCACAGATCAAATCTTGGGATATTTTTGTACAGATACAAATGCTTCAAGATACTACTTCCATTCCTTTCCACAATAAAATTTTATACTATTCACCCCTCGTGGTATGAGTTTAAGACTAGTCTTCAAATGTTGAAGACTTCCAAAAGAACTAGTCTTTCAAAAGGAATTTCTGTAAACAAAGATTGATATCAAGAACCATGATTTTAAGTTTGAACATTGTGAAGTCAGCTTATACACAATACAAGTCTTGCACAAGCAGTCTCTGTGGTGGTGCGCTTTCCTTCCCAGCATGCATTGTATATGGATGTTTCAGAACTCGCTTATTGATCATAAGCAGTGGCGTTGCCAGACTTTTCGAAGTGGGGGGCACTGGGGGCTAAGTGGTCCAGCAGAGGGGCACACCCAATTGCAGTATGTTGTGTGATCTCTGGCCTGGTGGAGGGGTCTAAGGGAGAAAATTTTTGAAAAATTGGATGTCCTTACATGTAATCTGGTGCCACATATGCTACCTTTTGAAGTTAAATTTGTGTTAAAAAATTTACGTATTTTAAGGAACTAAACAAAAAAAAAGTGGCCCTATGGCCTCCTCTGTGTATGCCACTGGTAGGCAACAAAGATATAAATCACAAATTGATCATTGTGTTAACCTTATTGGCACTAACGATTTAATGATAGGGGTGGAGTGAATGGGGACAGTGAATCATGTTCTGAATTTTATGCCCTGAGCTTTATTGGATACGCTTTTGAAAGTAAAGGGTTGAAACAATAGCTGTGGATTACATCTCCCAATAAGGCTGACCTTAGTACAATTCAACAAACAGATGCATGCAAAGCGTGCCGCAAAATTACAGTCTTGAGAACGTTTTGTGCAATTTTAGTTGTATGTTTGAGCGATTAAGTGATAGTGGGTCCTCTTTTTCATGTCAACATCTAAGTAAATGGTGTGTTTGTGCATAATTTTTGTCATACCCAAAATCTCATTTGGGGGCACCAGGAAGGCACAGCCAATCTTTGGGGGGAATGTTCCCCCTGGCACCCCCCCCCTTGGCAAAGCCATTGATCATAAGTTCTTTGCACACTGCAAGGTCAAGGTGTAATGAATCATACTAGGCAAGAAGCAGGCCAGCAGTACCTTGATTACTAGTCCACTACCAGAACAAGTTTAGTCCATCATGTGTTATAGTTTACTTTAATGAGTTTATTAGTAGTAAATAAGTGCCTGGTAGAGATGGGGTTAGGAGGGGGGGGAGTGTATAGATATCACTTGCAGTTTCAACTCATGGTTTTATGGTGCACTAAGGGAGGTAGGGTCTATCTTCAAGACAAGGAACTAATACAAAAGGACTTCTTTTAAACTGGACTTCTGGGAACCCTGTACTCAGCAAGAATTCTTCCATGTAGGGACCTGACTGGGTAGTCTTGTTGTAGAACATCTGCTTTACAGCAGGGATGCCAAGGCTCCAACTCTGGGAGGGTTGCATCATATTTTAAGGCACTGGATCTGCTGCATTCTTTCTTGGGGATCAGCAAAAGGAATGAATGCAGGAATTAAATTTTATTGTGTTTTTAAGTGTGAGCTTGGCAATAGCTGCCCTGTTGGTAAAGTCCCTGGGAGCTTGAAAATACTTAGAAATGGAAATATTGAGTCTAGACTTTGTATTAAAGATGCTTAGAGGCATTTAACTAAAGCTATAATAACCACCATAGTCTCAGTTTGTACATGTTTGTATTGTTACTCCTCAGCATGTTTGAAAGTTATGCCTCTTTAAAGTTCATGAACCAGATTTTTAAGTGTAGATGTTAGGCTCCTAGGAGACCAGCATCATCCGGGACCTGCTTAAAAGTCATGATTTTTTTTTGTATTTTCAAGCTCTTGTTAAACTGCTTTTCAATGGAGAAGAGTGAATCATCTTCTCAAAGTGAACTCATATGGAACACATGTAATGCTTAGCCTCTGCATATCTTCTCAAATAGATCTGTGCTCTAGAAACAAAATTGCAAAATGAAGGCAAGTTTAAGACTGTTGAAGACAGGGAGAAATTTTGGGATGACATTACCAAACCTGAAAACTATTCACTGATGTTTGGACATGATGATAGCATTGACTCAGGTTCTTACTTGGAAGGTAAGTACTTTACATGAATTTCAGGGCTTCAAGTCATATCATGAAAATGTCAGAAATGAGTTTTTTTTTCTACAGCTAGGATAAAACCAGAGAATTTAAACAAAAGTGCACCAGAATAGCCTGGGAAAAGGGGAATTGATTGGCTCAAACGAGAAAGTATTCATTCTGTTTTGTCTCCTTTTCAAACAGAGTATGCACCTCATGATGATGTATCAGACTAAAAATGAATCAAACTAATTCTCCTTGAAACTTTAAAATTAATCTGGGACAATCCTAGGAATTTTGTTTCAATGATCTTAGTGTTGGGTACCCTGAATTACTTTTTTGAGTAGGAGTCATCCAGAAGCCCAAATAAAGGTGGGTTTGAATATGAGGTACTTTATGCATAGTTTTATTTTTGACCCACCAGTATGTTTGGTCTTTGTCGGCATCAAGAGCAGTATTCAACCTTTCATGCATTACAACTCCAATTTACCTTTGAATATATGGTGCTGAGAGCAAATGTGTAACTTAGGACTGATGTAAGTTATTATGCTGTGAACATTGGGTGAGGGAATAGTCAGCAGGTATAGGCTCACTAGATAGTGGATCCTTTAGATTCAAGGCCCACCAGATGAAGGTGCAGGAGACCAGTGGTCAGGAAGATCAAAGGACACTAGATCAAAAGTCCATAGTCAAACTGGACATGTACATTGTGGATTTCTGTTCAAAGTTGAAAGCCTGAGGGTAAGCATACTACTGCGCCTCAAACTAGGAGACCCTCCATTCCAACAGACCCTGATTATAACAGTTTTCCTTCAAAATCTTTTTGCTGGTAATATTTGATGGGGAATTTTCAACTCCTATGTTGTACCTAGTTTAAGGAAGTTCCTTGTTTCAGGAAGATCAAAGGACACTAGATGAAAAGTCCATAGTCTATATTAATATTTCTGCCCAACTGGACATGTACGTTGTGGATTTCTGTTCAAAGTTGAAAGCCTGAGGGTAAGCATACTACTGCGCCTCAAACTAGGAGACCCTCTATTCCAACAGACCCTGATTATAATAATTTTCCGTCAAAATCTTTTTTTGGTAAACTATATTTCTGGCATTTGATGTAGCAATTAAGGAATGGTTGTTTCTGTTACAGCTCCTTACACGTCAAAGGTATCTTCTACAGCATACCAGGAAACCTTAGGGGAACCAGAAGCTGCAATGCTATCCCTTGAATTGATTAGAGAGGACACTGAACCAATATCCAAGACATCTGTAGTGAATGCTAAGAATGGTTCTAAACAGTCCAGTGCACATTCCAGTGCAACACCAGATGATAGAAGGGTGAGGTTTAAACTTTATGTAGTCAAGGTGCTCTCCAGTGTTTTGGGCCAAAGCTCACTTTTACTTGATATGTAAGTTTAAATTGCCTGAAGTAGCTAGAATGCCATTAAACAGCTTGTCTTCATATCAAAATTTTGGGCTCCTCAAATCATGCCTGTGCCACTTGAGTGCATGTTGCAGGCTGCAAAATGCTTGTGGGTGCCATGTAAGAACCGAGTTCATTCAGTGTTGTTCTTCTACCAGTTTTATGCATGTATTATAGTCTCAATCAGTTAAAGAGAAGGAAAATTTTCCAGCCTAGTATAATTTTACATCCATGCTTTGTGGTACTGTATAACATACAATGTTTATTGTTTATCAGCTAGGTGGCATGCGAAAACAGAAAAGTGCACATGCTTGATCTGTTGCCTTGTATGGTTGGGCACAATGAAATAACAGTTACATTAAACATGCTAGTTAAGATTTGAGCACAAGGCACTACCTTATGCTTTCTTTGTTTTCAAATTTAATTGATACCTTAAACTGAACACAGGTTTAGATAATCACTCTGCTTCCAAGTCTTCACTTATGTAATGGGCAGGCTTCAAAATAAGTGGGCTTGGGCATTATTTGCCCCGCTTGATTGGAAAGTAGCGCCGGGTAATATTTTCCGGGCACTGTTCTCTCAAGTAAAAAGCGCCTGAATTAAATTCCAGACAGTGTTTCCTTGAGAAAAATATGCCCAGATCCTGTTTTCTTGTAGAGATAACTGTCTGGCTGTATTCAAACTGGCCAGTAGGTAGTAACAATAAGAAAATCCAAAATGTTAAAATACAGAGTAACTGTTTTGGGTCACTAAAAGTAGCTCCTGAGTCCAGCCTGAAATCCCTTGGACCAGGAGTTAATTTTGGCAGAAAGTAGCTCCTGGTATTCGACTGCTTATTTTGACCCCTGGTAATGGGTAATCTGTACTGTACATGTATGTTACAGTACACCCTTACTTACAAGCTAGGTGACTCAAATAAATTTGCTCATACTCAGGAAAAATTGGATAACATTTGATCCTGACAATAACATACCAAGTAGGAGAGGGGAAAGGGAGGGGAGATGTCCACTCTATATACCTGTCATGAGGGGGTGTTGCACCTTAGTGACTGCTCCCCCAAATACTTTTTGATCACTTCAAAGTGTGTCCAAAGATAGTACCATTTGAAGATAGAACCATTTAAAGACATTACCATTTTGCATGTATTAAAGCAATGTTACATAATCTGTTTCCTCTAAATGCATCTGCCAGAACACTTATAATACAACAGGACAGGGTGAGAAAGGAAGGATCCCGCTCTCCCTCACCCCAACTATTGCAAATGCACAACAGATTCCTGGAAGTATATGTGTAAAATCCTGAGATGTTTGAGTATGAAAGTCATGTAAAGTTAACAAAGCTTTGTTTCTTTATATATTATATCTCCTCAGAAATCAATTGCAGTGCCTGCTAACCGCAGAAAGCATCCAAAAGTGATTGAATTCGAAGAAAAGTTCAAAAGGGTTAGTTAATTGCAGTTCTTGATATATAACTGACTATCACAAATCACTTTTTGAAGGTTTCCACTATAAATATTGGAAGTCATTACCTTGGCCTAGTTTTCTGCAACAATTCTCATGTGATGTTATTGCAAAGGACATATTACCAGTAAATTCATTCTTACCTATTCAAGTGTGAATGAAATTTATAAATTTACCAAACAATAACTTTCTTAATACAGATTGAATTTCCTAAATTGTCAGCATTTTCCTTGGACTTAGAGCCACCAAAAGAGGACCCAGAAATATTCAAAATTAAGCAAGAATTTAAGCAACGAGCAAATGCTCGCAGGCATGCCAAAAAACAACTACAAAAGATGTATGAAATTTCCTTAACACATCTTGCTGCTACTCAGAGGTGAGTGTTGGAGATATGCATTTCTGGATGTGAGTTTTTAATACAAATTTCAGAACAACTTATATGATCATCAACAGCCTGTGGGGGCAGGGGTAATGGGGAGTTGGATCCTGGATGTTCTGTAATGTGATTCAAAGTTGTTTCAAAATTTCGTTTGTTGTGGTCATAAATGGCAATGGTTCAAATTTCTCCGATTTCAGACTTTCATGACTAAAAATGTCTGTTTTCACAATTTTTTACTTGATTGTATTGGATCATTCAGTGTCAGCGATAGCATGCTTATTATGAGTGTATTCATAAGGGTTCTGGGAAAAGTGGGGGCAAAGGATGTAATATCTTCCCACTTTTGGAAGGGGGGCATGCCCTTCCCCATTCCCACACCCTCATCTGTTCACACCCTTGAAAATTGTATGATGAAGCAATGGATGAATGGATGCAAACAGAAACATGTAGGTATGTTTTTATTTGGCATAAGTTTTTCTCTGAACTATAGCTTCAGTGTAGGCTTGGTAAAAGAATACACATTGAAACTAATAACATCAACAAAGCACTACATTTTACATGATTTATTGCAAACATGATTTAAGTTGTTGGAGTAATGAGGTCATGGAAATTGACAATAAATCAAAAACTCAGAATAAATCATAACCTTAAATCTATCATTAACCATTGCAAATGTAAGTTTGCATGTAATATGTTTTGAAATCATCATTGCACACTAAAAATAAAAACAAGAAAATTTACTGAATAAATGCAAATTTTTTCAGAATATGGTCTCTTTAAATTTTTGCCAAAGATAGCACATTTTGCATCTTAGCCTTGATATGTGAGTACAATTTTTGTTAAGAGAAGGAGGGGTAAACCCCTCCCCTTAAACCCTCCCCTATGTCCAACACACATGCATTGCTATGAAGGGAGGATTCACCCTGGGTATAAATCATGCAAGGTATGCCACTATTGTCATACAAAAAGACCAGAACTTTTTACTTTAAGGTCACTGTGTAAACAGTTTCTCAGGAATATGCATAAGATGAATTTAAATGAGCACTACATACATTGTTTCTACTAAATATTTGGTGCTTTTCTTTTATTCCCTATTTTAGGATGTTAGACAAAAACCAAGAGTTGGCTGCAGGTTTAGAAGGTCCGAGCCTTTCAGATGTGGTGAGTTGCATAAATTTTGATCACTCTGAACAGACAGACATTGAGAAACATTTATTTGCTCGGAAATGTTTTTTCATATTCTGTACTTCAATTAAGGACAAAATGCACTAGGTGAATATTTTTTGGAGAAAATTTGGAATCTTCTACCAGATTTCAATTGCTTTAATACTTTTCTCTGTGACATCTTCTGTTTAAAGATCTTCAGTATAGAAAATGTAAAAGAATCCATTTTAAATAGGGAATTACAAGATAACTTCGGAAGATGTAGTGTGCTTACAGTAATTCATTAGAATCTTCGATTAAGGACAAAAAGCTTAAGGGGTAAATGTCTTTTGAAAAAAATTCAAATCCTATATCAGAATTTCATTGCTAGTTTTACAGGAGTATAATCTGGTTATTATGTTTCAGCATATTCTGTCAGACTAGTGTAAAATGCTTTCTTCTTTGACATCTTTTGTTTAAAGGTCTTCAGTCTTGATGAAAACAGAAATGTTGCCCATCCAGAAAACACACCTTTTGAAGAATATACAAACCTTGCAGAAAATGAAATACCACTGCAGCCTGAAGATAATATCAGTTTGGACAATATAAAAGAATCCATTTTGAATATGGAATTACAAGATAAATTGCAAAGGTGTGCATACAGTAATTCAGTAGAATCTTCAAATGAGGGAGAAACTGATGATTCTCGTGATCCATATCCTCTCACTCTCGAAGCTGTCATGGAGAAGAGAAATGTCCTGGTGAGTATGGAAATTCTTTCTAACATGTTAAAATTTACAAAATGGTTAAACTTCTGTCAACATCCTGAGTGCCTGTGTGCTGTTTATTTCTTAAAGTCAAGTGACCTTGGGAGTATATTGCATTTTTGATGAAAGTTCTACCATTGCTTTCACTGATGTTCTTAGCAAAAGTACAAATTGTTCGAATATGAGTCTCTGATTGCAGAGGAAAATTGGTTAAGTAGGGGAGTAAATAATTCCGTTGAAGAACACCAATCTAGAGAGCTTACAATGCAGTGTTAGTTTTTGATGAAAGTGCTAAAATTGCTTTCACTGATATTGTTTGCAAAGTACAAACAGTTAGTTCAAGTAAAAATTAAAAAAATAAAAAAAATGAAGAATTGTTTAGATATGAGTCTGTTATTGCAGAGGAAAATTAGTTAAGTAGGAGAGTAAATATTTTTTGTGGAAGAACACCAATCTTGAGAGATTCTAATGGAGGGTGTAAAATTCTTAAAGCAGACCTGCAGGACTTTCTCTATGATATGTTGGTATTGGGTACGTTTGAACTATTAGAATGGCCTAATCTCTTGCAACAAGTACATTGTAGAAGCTGCCTGTTTAAAATGTAAATTTTGTTTTCTATAATATGGTTATTTCCAGAAATCTTCATAAATAATAAGAAATAGGAAACAATACTCTCTAATTATTATTTTTTCATGGAAGTATGGCTTTGTTAAATTACAGTTGTCATTTACCTGAACATTGCATACTTCTTTCGCAGGAGGCTAAACGAGCCGGCGTATTTTGGTACAACTATGGAAAGTTCCTTCCATCTTTAACAGCATGACACCTTTAATAGATGGTGCTATGTCTATGCACTTCTGATTCTCAGTTGTGAGGAAGGAGCTTGATGAGGCAGGGCCTCAGGATGGTCAGATTGGTGCTCTGTCAAACTTTTACTACATTATTTCACAATATCAAGCTTTTCTCATGTGAGATAGATTGCTTTGAACTACCACTTAGCATCTTTGGTAGGGATGAATTGGCTGTGTGCAGTATTAGTGAGTGGTCTCCCAAACCTGAAGAGTTGATGACATATGATGTTGATATAAACTTCTGAAGATTTGGACACACTGGACAAGAGATTTGGGTGAGATGTTATTAGAATTTCTGTAGCACATTCTTTCACATTGCTTGTAATTGCCATGATAAAGTGTGTGTTATATGGAGTGTCAACTGCCATAAACTTTTAATTTCTGTTTGCAATATAGACAGTAGGTGTGCATATGAAAATATTATTTATTTAATTTTGGCTCTACTCTATGTCCTTAAGGGATACAATGATGTAGATATATATGCCACACCACTTACATGCACCCAGTTGTCCTTTCCCCACCCCTCCCCCACCACAATGCTCCATTGTATAAGATAAGTGATCAGTCCACCACTTCATGGTGAACAGCTTGCATGCATCAAACCTTCACTCATTGGAATGGGTACAGCTGTCTCTCATTGTGCAAACAGGATGGAAAAAAATGTGAAGCTATCAATGGTATTTTATATTCATATGCAACAGTAAACATGAGATAGTCCAGCAAGAATTTTGAGGTTCAAACTAAATCACTTAAAAAGTTTTAATGCTTTTGAACATGGAAATATTTGCACAATTATAATAGTAATAATTGAAGAAAAGATGTTGTAATTGAGACGGTTTTACACTTAACTATTTATGCATAAAAATATTGTATAAAATATTTTTGATATTATTGTTATTCATATTTGAAGTCAATAATACTGGATTCTTTGATATTAAATGCAATAAAAAATATTAGATAGTGTTCTGCTTTTTTTTTTTTTTTTTTTGTTTGAGGAAAGAAAATTACGTTTAACATATCATTAAAAGATGATACATTGAAGTGTTGCCTCTAAGGAATTGAATAGTAATTGTTACTGATTTTGGTAGTAAAGAACACCTCTTTACAAGTTTACTGGGCCCTTATAAGTTGGCAATGGCAGATTAATCCTTTCATCTTTGGTAGGGTAAAAACTGGTTTGGTGCAGTAGGAACAGAGATATTTATTTGGGACACAATATTGAAGCAATTACAGATCATGAGTAAAACATGTGGTCATAGACTGATTCATGATTTGAGTGCTTTATGTATTTCTTTGTAACTCTAACAGAGGAAGGAAAGTATAGAGTAGATCTGAGCTAACCCTCAGTAAGGCTGGAATAACCCTTCTGCTAATCAAACTGGTCCCCATAAAGACCATCTTTATGTTCCTGAAGTTGAACATCTTGCAGATAAATTGAAGTGGTTTTTATGCAGACCATGTCTCCTCAACTGCTTTGAGCTGTCCTTAAAGGAAATAGAAAGTCTCCTCAACTTCTTTTCACACATCCACTATAAATGTTAAAAATCTACTACCTTCCTCAAAGTAAACTAAAAGGTTCTGCTGCATGAATTTTACCAGGGATTTGCTAAATCGCAACTCCCTGATTAAAGGATCGGTTTAAAACTGTCACACAGCTGAAATGAGCTATTAATAAAGTAGTACGCCAGGGTCAGTTTGGAATGACTCCATTCAACAAACAATTCGATTTCCAACAAATTGTGCAACTGAATACGGCAACAGTTGATAACATAAGTGGCTGGAAACGGGAAAGTGTCCCGTATTCTCCCAGCCACCACATGTAAGCGAGTTCAATAATTCGTATGCTACATGGAATTGTGGGAAACAGGCGGGATAAACAAATTGAGCAGAGCTTTTTTCCGAAGTCCCCTTGACTCTCTGGCGAAGAGCCAAGGAGAGAAACCAAACTTTGACTCCTGAAGGAGTTCTGCTCCCTTAAGGAGCCATGTCCCCTAAAGGACACAGACTTAACTGACCAACCCCTCAGACCTCTAAATCAAGGGTCGGTCATGCATGGTCCCTTTCTTGACTGTCTGAAAAGAACAGATACTACACATGATCTTGGCCAAAAGGCCGAGAAGCGATCAACAAATTGAGCTCAGCACATACTCAGTTTAGGCTACTGCGTTCCCCTATTTCCGTACGCCCCCAATTTTCGTGCACTTCATACATAAATGATTACGTGTTGCCATACTGCACGAAAATGGGGACATTGAAATACAAATTTGTACACCCCAAACATGCAGTTTATATGGAGTCAAGAACGCAAAATCATATGTAAGAACCCTCTTTACTAATCGAAGCCTGCAGTTCAATTATTGGATTTACTCATTTTGTTGTGTAAGTGGGCCTTTTTCTGTGGCTTGGCGTATGACTTTTTTTAGTGTGATACTTCTCTATTAGAAAACGGTCACTACGAACATACCCGGCATACTTCATCTGTTATTTTGACAGTATCATGAAGTGAAAATCTTTACCATTTTCCCGATTTCACCAACATTTATAAACTGTGTTCCAATATGAATAATCAGCCTATTTGAGGCAAAGAGATGGGCTTTTCTCGAAGGATTTTAAGCCGTTACGCAGTTCTATTGACGGTCTCTTGAGTTGTCACATACTTAGAATTTTGTGATCATCAATGCACTTCTCAGTACTTCAGAGAAGAATTATTACTCTTTTAGGGAATTTCTTTATGCGTATAGGGACGTAATTTACCGTATGAAAATGATAGTATTTCTTCCTCTCAGACTGAAATTTGAGTTAATCCGTGAAAAATAATTTGCAGATTTTCAACAGTGTGGAAATAGAAAACTGCT
>WURT03047028.1:17943-33403 GCA_009936505.3 Holothuria glaberrima
CCTCTCAGACTGAAATTTGAGTTAATCCGTGAAAAATAATTTGCAGATTTTCAACAGTGTGGAAATAGAAAACTGCTGAATTTCCGATTTGCAGAAACTTTGAAATATACAGTACTTATTGATAAAGGCCATTTTTTGAAACAAACTTTTTCTGTTACTGAATCGTTCCAACGTTGGTTCCCAAAAAGACATATTAACAAAACACTGAAATAATAAATGGAGATTGGTGGTGTTTTTAATTATCTAGAACTTCTAATTTCACTGATCTGAAAGTGAAAATAGAAATTTATAGTTGGACATAATCACTTTTAATACAAACCCACTTATTGATTAAAGGCCATTTTTAAACAAGCTTTTTCTGTAACTTACTCGTACCAACGTTGGTTCCCCAAAAGACCTAATTATTAACAAACAGGAAAGAATAAATGGAGATTAACGGTGTTTTTAATCATCTAGAACTTCTAATTTCACTGATCTGAAAATGAAAACAGAAAGCTATGGTTGGACATTAATCATTAAACAAACATTGATCTTTGAGTTCTGTATAATTAAAAATTGAAGAATCAAACTTGATACCAAAGTCTTAAATGGGTGTTCCCATATGCTTCTTTGTTGTTATGAAACAATGTGTAACTGTTATTCACAAAAGCAGTTTAATACATCGATGTGCCTTAATGTGTAAAATGTGAATCCGGCATATTCCGGGAGTAAACACGCATATACTGTACTATATAGTGCAGACAGTGACTTTATGGAGTCCATTTAACTGTCTCCAAGGGGATGGGGGGGGGGGGTCAATGAAACACATTTTCGTGGATACTTTGAGACATACTTATCCGTCCATAATTAAATTCATCGTAATGGCAAAATGCAGCCCCCCGCCCAATTTGAGTGAGTATGCCCCGTCATTCTAGTTCAGGAATGGCTCTTACCAATCATGTGACACTATATTTGTTACTCATTTGTTAAATTCATGAAGAAAAACTCCTTGGTTTACCTTCAATATTCAATGTTTGTATACAAAAACATAATGAAAGATACATGTGAGCAAAGTAAGAGGAGATTTGTAAGATTTAGCAAACTTTTGAAAATAAACTTGGGGCGACTGCCATCTCCCTTTAATATCTCGGTAAACTTAAATCGATATCAATGTATTTAAGCGTGGCTCGTTCATGGAATGACTACGGTAGTATATTCTTCACATATCGTAGGGCAGAATTTGTCCTCTCCACCGTTGCACAAGCTTGTTGTAGGGATGATTAAAATAATCATTTGGGAAGAGGTTTTCAATCCCACTATAATTTTCCTTTACAGGATTAAAATTTCTTGGAATTCTAAAAATTGGATCACGTGGAAATCCTGCATAAGTGTATCCATAGGCCTATCTTAATCAGTATTTTCATGGCTGAAAAATCCCTAGAATGAATTATCAACCTGCCCGGAATCAAAAGATTATTTCTCTTTATGTAAAATCTATTGTTTCATTTTATTAAGAAACAAATGTCTTTTCTACTCAAAACCTTTCCTTGACAGGACAAAAATTTTCCAAAAATTGCCGAATTTTGGAATAAGTGGAGACACTCCTCTCAATTCAAACTTCACAGCTAACGTTACTGAACTTACTAAGATGTTTTGTGCAGAATACTGTAGCTTGAACTCATTGAAAGCTGAAACAGAAAAATATTTGCAAGATACAAATTGGTCGCCAACATTTGGTTAAACTTGTTTTTATGTATTCCGCTAGGGTTTATTCTGATCATACCTTTTTGTTGGGCTTGGAGATGTAAAATTCTTGACACAAAAATCGTTGCTTTTCAGTGGGTGGGGGGAGGGCATTCCCCTTACGCAACCCTTGGATTCGGCCCTGAGGGAGTTGCCATGGCAACTCCCTGATTTTACCCAAAAGGCCGAGAAACGAAAAGCCTCAGATTTTTTAGAAAGGACTTGTACACGATATCTCTTTTCATACTTAGTTTATTAAGTTATCATATTGATAGGAAGAACCCTATTGTTTCCAGTGGTCAGACGTCATTTTAGGTCATCAGAGCTCAAAAACCAAAAATCTTAAAAAAAACAACGATATTTCAACACAGGGATGATGAATACTTTTCATACTTTGTATATAGATTTGTCACTTTAAGAAAAAAGACAACCCTATGAGTTTGTTGTAGGTCGAAAGTCATATCTGAGGTCACCAGATGTGAGACTAGGAAAACTTTGTGAACTAAATAGACAGTGGGCGGTGCCTCCAAATTGTGTCCGTTGTTTTTTGACAAAAGAAAATGAGCTGAAGTTTTTATCATTCCAAAGATAAAATTATTGCGCGCAAGATTTATTTTTGCACAAGCATAACTGTTACAGTAATAATTCTAATTTTAGTTAACTTATTATAAATACATGAAAAAGATGTTGTGAGTATCTGACTATAGGATGATAAGAAATACGTATAACGAGTTCGTTGATGATGTAGTGGAAAAGGCTCGGTTTTTCACGCAAACGGTCCCCCCTCGAATCCCCCCTTTTTAATTTTTGTCATTCAGTTTTAGTGGGGCTTTCCCTTTAATAAATGGTAGGATTCAAAGGTCATGTGGAGTCCGCAGAGGTCACATTGTGAAGACATATTAAAAAATGATATAGTCAAAAAAGGTAAATTTGGCTAGCGATAAACATTGCAAGGAAACTTCCCCTTTCGGCAAGGAATCACTAAGCCTTTCGACTTTCTGGTTTAACTGGCTAAGAAGTGTTGAAAGAGGCCCCGCATGCTGGCATAAGGTTACGCCCTGACACCCCGCATGTGTAAATACGGCCTAGATATCTTCCATCGGTTTAATTAGAAAAGCAACACTTTATCATTTTTAGGGAGGTAAAAATTCGTTGTGGAGATGTTCCAAAGTAAAGCTTGGGCAACTACTTCATTAATCCAATTATGTTTCAAATACTCTTCACTAACTTCAATCGTATCTGGGTGTAGCCACGGAACGTTTCGTCGTTGCCACCTTCAAAGGACAACCAGATTCTAAACAAGGGGGGGGGGTGTGAATGTGTGGGTCGTGGAAAATATTTTTGTCACATTTTCTGAGAAAACGATAAATTACGTCAGTCTGGTCCATTGAGGGTGTCCCTCCTTTCTCCAGACCGTATCCTTTGCGTACTACTTAGACATATTCCCCAATCTGCAGAACTTTTGAAAGCTGTTTTTCGGGTTGCCAGAGGCCGTGATGGTACCTGGTGAACCATTTCATCTTATCGACATCAATGTGTTCCACAGATCCTTTTCCACATAGCCATCACAAAGGAATAGATTTGGTATGTGTCATTTTTGCTCACAGTATAATGCCATTGATAAAAACGATGCATACCAAACCTCTATCTCATAATCTTTTGTAATTGCTATTTGGAGAAGGGTCTATTATGTTGAATCACATAGATGAATTTAAAAACCGTTTCCTCTTTGAATTTCATGACATGAAGAGTAAACAGAGACAAATTTTTATGTCACTTTTGAAGTCATTTTGCTGAACCACATATCCTTCCTTACTACAGGTTTGATTCATGGTATGTGATATTATAGACTCACGATTTCACAAATCATTTCCTTTTTCACTTCCATGAAATCGACAGTTAACAGAAGCAGTGTCAAATTATACTGCCGAAGCCATTCTAGTATGCGTTGTGAAGAAAACAAATGGCTGAAAGGTTCTTCTACACAGGCTGTAAATTTCACGGTGGCTGGATCGGGCGACAGGACTTTATCTGGAGACATATGCCAGGGGACAGCCCGGTAAATGTTCAACGAAATCACGGATCTATCACTTCGTGGTAGCTTCTTGATGAGATTGCGCTGGACCAGGGCTGGGCAGGTTTTATTGCTCTACTTCAGTGCCGTATTTGTGGGTTGCCGTCCTAAAAGTAGCATTCAGGTCTAGATGGCTTTGTACTTAACGTAAAATTGCTTATAACTTTGTTCATAACCTCTGATAAGGAAATTAGATTTTGCGATGACGACAGTGGGCCGGGAAGAAATCAGAGAGAAAAATTCTTGCTTTAAACTCATGTAAGGACAATGAAATTGTCAACATTTCAGTACTTCTTTTCTCAAGCAGGCCAACTTCCATTTTACTGTTGTAAATCTCAGGAGGGGGGGGGGGCAATGCCCTTACGGCATCATTTTGGCTTACATTTGTCGCACCATTTACATGTACCCTAGTGTCCCCCTTCCAGTACTGGTAGGCCCTACATACAATGAGCTATTAGTTAAAAGATTACACCAGTTCAATCATAGTTAGTATACACATATTAACTATGGTTCAATCAAGCTGCAAAACTTCACTGTATGACTCATATAATTGCTGTTTTTCACTGTACAGACAAGATTGTTTACAGCTTTGTAAAGCTACTATGAAATCAGTATATGCAACAGTGAAACGAGATAGCTGAGCAATAGTTTACTCTAAATCGTTATAGAAAGATTGCATGCTGTAATATTTGCAAATAGTATGGCAGTACTGAAATGGGGAATAAAATGTGAGGATTGGATGGTATGAATTAGACTGCTTGGCGTTTAAATTCTTTTAAATCTTTTATACTTACAGCATATATGTATAATGCAATTTATGCATTTTTTCCTTCCTCTCAAGTTCTTAAGCTAACATTATAAGGGAAGGGTATGATTAATTTGAGCGGGAGTTGCAATACAACTTTAACTAGTGACGTCACTAGTTATAGCATATTTTTGTTTTATGTGTGTTAGGTTCAAATCATGTATGATGTCCCATCAGGCACAAAAGTACTCGGAACTCTTATCAATTGAAAAGCGCATCTAACCTAACTGCATTTAAATTACTGAAAAGTGCTTAGTCTGACGACTCCAGTGGCAGCGCCGTGGGTAGGGGAATGGAGTTATCCCCCTCCTTCAGGCCAGTGAAACCTCCCTCACCTAGGGCAAATTCCGTATGGACCATTTGCCCAAAACACATTCTACTCGAATGGTCTTGAATGGTTTCAAGTGGTTTTTAAATGGTTATGAATGGTGCCAACTGGTCTCAAACATGCAAATGGTAATTTCAACTGGTTTTCTAACTGGTTTCAAATGGTAATACATGGTTTTGAATGGAAAATTGACCAAAACATAGTCTAAACCATTTGGAACCTGAATGGGTTCAAATGGTTTTTGTCGAATGGAATTTAATCTTGGGCAGTCTTTTCCAAACGTATATGAAATTGCGCAGATTGCATGTTAGTCTTATCCCCTGGCTTCTTGACATGTGCCCATTGCTCATAGTAAAGCGGAGGGATGGCGCCCCTAAAGAATATTCTCCCCCTAGAAAAGCTCCGACTGCAAACACTAGTATCGTCTAAATTCATACACCTCGCCCCTGAAATTTTTCACCCCTTTGAAGCTTTCCAGCTTGCCACTTCATGTCTAGGTACAGGCCTGCTCCTGCCCACATATTTTCCTCACCATATCAAACTCCTAGTGGCGCCATTGGCCGCTTTTACTAAGAATCGTTTAATTAGGGGCGGAGGGGTAATGCCGTCCCCTACATATCTATATAAACTGAGGAGACACTTCTTTCAGTCTACAGTCAGATATGGAAACTAAGAAATTGTAGTTTATGGAGACTGCAGTATTTAATCTAGATTGGACGGGATGGCAAAACGGACAAGTTAACATAAATTCACGTGAAATTTATTGAAAGAACTGCCACATGACAGACTGGTCATATCCTGCGGAGCGGATACTTGTTCGCTCAACCCCACCCATTTAGGCTTCTCTACATTTTTGTGTCATACAGCCTAGCACGTAGCACACTGGTCACATGACCTTAGTTTTTCAAACGATGAAACAGAGACAGATCTTATCTTGTAATCAAAATTACATTACTAAACATTTATTACACTGACGCCATATTGGTATCCATGTAGGCTACCAGATGATAACTTTGTTTGCCATTACTTTATCCATGGAGCAGGCCTTAGTAGTAGGATTTCGGTTTAACTTCCTAACCGGAAGTGGTAGCTCCCCATAGCTACAGACTGAATTATACACCCTAAGCACAGTGTTGTATAAGCGACTCGGCGATTTTGGAAACGTGAGTAACGGAACCTCAACACAAACCTAAAGGAAGATTTGTTCAAATTTTCAGAAAACTATTTGCGTTATATAGTAGTGAGAAGGTGCAGTTTTCCGAAGTACCAAATGAATTGCTTAAGACGTCACATGGATCAAGGATTCTACAGAGATGAAATGTTCACATTTATTGCCATTTTAGTTCTGATGTTCTAACCAAGTAGGCTTCGACCTCAAGGAACAGGTCTCTCCATTATATTGTGTGTAGGTTGATATCAGTTGCCGCCAAGAGTCGTCGAGAATTGTGTGTTTGAAATTTTTGACAATTTTCAAGGTTTTCTGGCAATAGTGAGTTAACAATGACGTATTACCAGGGTAAGATGCACCTTTTTCTTTGTTTGATAAGTACAGTCAGCCTCGTCTATACTTTACCTTTTATATCGATTGGACCTTCAAATCAAACTATCAGTATTGAAGGGACGGCTCGATTTCGTTGTCAAATCGAGGTTTCAACCACGATATCGGATTATTCCATCAAATGGTTACGCACTGGGAACACAATCATCAGCACTAACCGCGAGGTGTACAGAGATTTTGTTAGTGGAGGACGGTACTCGATTATAGGTAACACCGAAAACGATTATGACTTGCAAATAACCGAAGTCGTACCATTTGACGAGGCCATGTTTTCATGTCAGGTCGAGCAATCGAGCAGTAGGAAAACAGAAACATCCCATTCGGTTTTTTTAACGGTACAGTATCCACCCAATGAGGACGGGTTACGGTGTACCCCAAGCATCTCAGAAATCTTAGTTGAGGTGGGTGAACGTATAGAACCTTCCTGCAGAATTGAGACCGCAGTTCCACCGCCCAGTCTGCTATGGATGACGGAGGACCGACAAAACATCACCGACTCATGGAAAGATCCTAACTTTAGTTTAAACATAGTTTTTAAGTTTTCACGAAATGTGTCCATCGAAGACAACGGTAAGAGCTTCATTTGTGTCCTCTCTCATCCTTTGTTATCAGAGAGCACAGAATGTCGCGTTGGTCCTCTAAACGTATACCATGCCCCAGTTAACACCACGATAACGCCACAAAACGCCACATTTATCGAAGGTGACGATGTCCACCTCGAATGCTCTGCTGACGTCAATCCCTTGAATGACATCGAATTCACGTGGGCGTCAGATCCTCAGTTTATGGGAAGAAACATCACCACTAGCAGCTCTGTTCACTTCAACAACGCTCCCCTTAGTCTCAATGGAACAGTTATATCGTGCAATGCTACTAGTAGCCGTGGATACAGCGCCACCACTATAGTTGTGGAGGTTCTCCCCAGGGTAACTCAGCCACCAAAGGTGGATCCCACAAAAGATCGTGTCATACATACTTCTCCCACTAAAACACCTGGAGACAATGTCCCTGATACGTACCTAATCGCTTTTATTCTGATAGGAGTAATCTTTGTTTTGTTACTTGCGGTGGTTGTAATTTTAGTTATTGGACGAAAATGGCGGGAACCGGTCATCGTTTTGGACATAAATGAGGAACTGGCCAGACGTTCTTTGTCTGGTGGAGGTAGCTTAGTGCTGGGTTCCAATTCACACATAGTACTCCACCAAACTCCAAACAGCCAACGGCATTTATTTGAAATTCACCAGGGACGCAGGGAAAACTATAGCATAACTTCCGTAGACACGGCGGGATCTCATACAGAAGACTATCCCAGTGATCCTAAAAAAGCCGCTAAAATAGAAGGAACTGAATTTCACCGTTCAGCTCATTCTTCGAGAAGAAATTCTATCGATTCCGACTGTTCCGGATCCCATTACGAAAGATCCATATGCAGCGATAGTCTTCCAAGCACACCCACGCGTTCCCATGACCCCCTCCCACCGATACCCCACGAACCTATTGAGATGAAATCGTTAAATGCAAACTCGGCTTCGGATAAGATTGTTGCACTTGAAGATACTGAACACCATGCCGATAAAAATTATTATATGAACACACCCACAAAGAAGCGTAAGGAGAATGGTACGCCAAGCGGGGACGTGACTGCAAAGCGGAACTCGAGTGAACACAATTATGAGGACCTTACGCCAGTATCCAAACGAAAGTTGTACGATAGGGAGATCGAGACTGGTGAGGAGGATTTTCCTGAGGACGACAGGCCAAGAGTAACACCAGAAAAACAACTTGGTGAAATTAAAGATGATTTACTTATTAAAACCCTTTAAATATCAAACGGTTTATTTCGATAAGGGGAATTTTTGATGGAATTATAGGGGTTCTCGATAAGTTTCAATGGGGAAATGAAAGGGTTTGGGGGAGATCATGGGTAAGAGGGGACACGTCTAGTAGTATAGGATGTATGTTTTCTGTGACACTTCCTCGTGGTGGCTAAATCAGCTTCTCTATAACATTCACGTGGTGTAAAAAAATGATATCAAAATTTGCTGGAATAGTTCATTCGTCACTTGGACGTTTTAATTACTGTAGATTCAAGTACAATTCTTACAATAACATTTTAATAGGCATAATGGTGACGGTTATTTGTAAAAAAATGGATAGTAGAGATAAATTCTGTTAAATGCCTTGAATATACACTATGTTCATCATAAAATATTAATCACGGAATATCCTTCAATAAAGTACCATCATGATATAAACATTACAAAAATTGAAAACAATAATAATCAAAAAAATGAAACTGACTAGTACTAGGATTCATAAAAGGGACACCCGTATTTATGCATCTAAGTCATTGCTTTCTTCATTTTCTCTACGAAGGACTATGAACGTTTCCATACTTGCAACCACATGAGTTTCTTTTCACACTTTTTCCCAATTATTATTTCAAATAAGGTTTTTTAGTTGACCTGGGCTATGACAGTTACGATCCCTGGTTGATTTTCGTGTCATTTTTCGTTGGTATGATTTCTGTGATTACCATCACTAGTGCGATTGCTACTATTTGCGTGATTATTCACTTGTTTGTGTTTAATTTATGACGTTATCACCTTGAACAAAAGGGAAAGTATTTGCAGCGAAGACGCAACGTAAACTTTCCAACTTATGTTTTAAAATAAGTTTAGGGCTGTATTCTGAAGAAAAAACACAACTGGTGTTTCACAAAAAGGCCTGGCAACCAAAATATCAATCTTGTTGATATCGATTTACTCTTGAGGTAATTACATGATCAAACCGACTGAAGTTTAGAAGTAAGTTTGGGGTCAATCACAACATTAACACAATTGTCACCCGAAGAAAACAGATTCGTTCAAGAGGAGGGGTAGGGGTTGGGGTGAGTTCTGAGGAAAAATGTTGTCACGTTTTGTCATATACGAACGATGACTACTTCGGATCCTTTGAAAGGATGGGAATTTCCCTCCGTTCTCCACCCCGTATCCTTCCGTTACTTTTTTGAGACATATCCGTCAATAACACAGCATTTGAAAGTAGTTTGTCAGTAGTTCCCTGATTTTGTTTGAGCAAAATTGGCAAGATGAGGTTTCTAAACGAAATGTATCCCAGCTGACTTCCTTCGTACTATATGATTGCCAGTACGATACTATGCAGAACATGACTTAACAAATCATTTCCTTTATGGTTCTATATGAAATGAAGTGTAAGCAGAGACAGTGTCAAATGCTGCCGACGAAAACATTTTAGTATGCGTTGTGCCAGTCAAAACTACAGCGACTTAAAGGAGCTGTGCTTTGATTGACATAAATCAAAACAAAAACATCACTCTGATTGGTCAATGATGACTTGTGAAGAAGCACCCAGCTGCCTGGTATGTAACAGACAACTTGTACACTGTAGAGTGTGAATATGTCCTTGAGCAATTTTAAATCAACACAGGCTACTGTAGCCTTTTCTGATAGGTGTATTATAGATATGTTCTTTGTTTAAAGGGAAAATGCAGTCACCCCAATCACAGTAAGTATGCCCCGTCATCCTAATTCATGAATGGCCTATTTTGATCATGTGACGAAAGTTTTGTTACAAAAATGTGAAATTCAGTCGGGATTTACTCCTTGTTTTACCTTTTATTTGCAATAGTTATGTTCAAAAACGTCTTTAGAAGTACCCGTACAGCAATAAGAGATTTACAAGAGTTTGCTGATTTTTCAAAACAATATTGGGGCGACTGCCTATTGCCTTTAAGTTTTAGGAAGCGCTAGAAGTAAACTTAGGAGGGAGAATTTTTACTCTTTGGATCGAGATTTCATTCCATTTAATGTGTCTCTTACATAAGTTTCACTGTAAAGTGAGACTAGCCTGGAATACTGGGTTATATTTGGGGGCTGAAGCGTAGCAACGGATCTTAAAAGAGAGGGCCTGGGGGAGGGGGTCATATCACTCCTTGCTAGTGTCCAATTTGTGGGCTGTCACTCTTCAGTTGAAATGTAACACACTGGTCTAGATAGTCTTGTATTTATACATTGTTTATAACATGTTTATAGCACATTTCGAGGGGATTATTTGCAATATTTACGGGAAACGAATGGCTAGGAAACGGGAGGTAGGGCAGGGCAGGGGGATTCTGGAGACGAGAATCATGAAATGTGACTGAGTAACGTTTATATGTTACAAGTAAGTTTATATTAGCTTATTTATAATAGGTCTGAATGTTCTAAACTTTTTTTTCTTTTTTTTTGGGGGGGGGGGACTGTGCTTTTATGCAACGGGTCCATGGCGTCTAGCTAATATGACTTGAAAAATCACCCTAATGTGACAAATCTCCTCTTTCCCTCTCAGTAATCTTCATCGATTTTCACTAAATTTGTACAAAGTTTGCATAATAAAGGCAGGTAAACCAAAGAATCATCTTGTGTAAAGTCATCAATTTAGTAACATGAGTTTTCACATAAGCATTAAAGATCTACTTTTGGTCTAAAGGGGATGTGACATGCCCTAAATCTATTTAGGAATAGCCCAATAGTTTTAAATGCAATTGGTTCCTGGACTTTGATTGGTACTCATTAAAACAATAACTTCATTCTGGTTGGTCAATGACTTGCACAGTCAGTTCTATTCTCAATTAAGCTCATACACAGTTGTGTGTCTGTATGATCCTGATCAGTAGAAACTCAGTGCAGACTACTGAAGCGCCATCTTCAATTAGAGGGCGTGATTCTTTAAGGTAAGCACGTCCCCTCTCTGCAGGGTGATCACTACTAATAGTGTACTAAAGTCTACTTAAGAAAATGTAGGTTTAATGATTAAAACTAAATCTCATTGTTCTTCACATGATGTTTGTGTTTTGAAATATAAAATGTATAAGTTTGTTGTTTAATAAATGTATAATAACGGAATGAGATAATTATTTACGTTACTCTTGTACTGCACAAAACATTTTTGCTTTTGTTTTTCCGTAAGGTCACTACATCTTGTTCTGTAATGTGATCTCTGTCGTATTGTTTTGAATTAACGAAGCCCTTTCCTTACAATAGAATAATATTTCCAAGGTCATATGAACACTTTCATTTCAAAAGGAAACACAATTAGGCAATGTGAATTGTACATGGCACGAGGACGTCACAAATTAAAAACAGTTCAAGTAAAGATTACAACATTTTACATCTCAGCAACTGGAAAGATTTGGAAACTGAAACCTAGACCAGTGAGTTTTATTTGCTTTCTATGCCATCTTTGAAAGGGCCCACATGTTAAGTGCACTTTCGCAGACAAATATTTGATGGAATGTAAGTTCTGCTTCATGTGTATTTCACCTTGCTATATATGTTATTTTCGGTGTGAGTGGATCGAGGATGGGCCTATTTCTATAAGCAAAGGAAGCCGGTGGGGATGGGCTGGAAGCTAAAGCTCCCATTCAAATATGTGTGGGTTAAAGTATGCTTCCACACCCACTTTTTAAAGACGGAAACCCCTTATTTGTCCACCCTGTGAGTTAACCACACTTCCTCAATGAAATATCAATATAAATGTATTTCCAAAATGCACAAAATGTAGCATCAAATCACATCCAAGGGCACTCAGATTTCAAAAACTTTTCCCAAACGGCAGGGTAACGCCTCTTCTTCTCTTACCCCTCCCCAGGATAGCCGTCTAAAATGTTCTCCCCTCTCAGCTAAGAATAGCTTTCTACGCCTTTGCTTATTTCTGTGGGGATGCAGTGCAAATGGGGGGGGGGTGAGAAGCTTTTCAAATGGTTAGTGAACAGAATTATTAAATCCACATATGGCTGGGTCCACTGGTCCACATGCTTACTTGCCGTTGAGCATAGTTTTCCTGTAGAAACTGAGCCAAGTGATAGACTTGCTTGAAAAGAGAGTACAACTGCAGGAGTATGGGTACAGGTGTAAAAACTCATGATTACGACAAATACGTGTACACTCTTGTTATAAAGACCGCTTTTGTGTATAAGCTGGAAAGATTGCTCCCGATTCATAGCTTACGAAAGAGAAGGGCTTAGGGAGCGGCCCCCTTAAAAGGTTTTCCCCCATAAAAAGTAAAATTTGCTACCCCGTTAACACAATTTTGTATATGGGGCTCTCTAAAATATTTTTTCGCCTGGAAGCTGTTTCCCCCTACTTCAACACAACACAACAAGATTGCCGTCTTTTCCTTGTTACAACGAACGGAACGATAAAAACAAAGAAGGTGCGTACACATTAATATGCGGTGCGCATTTTATTACACTGCGTTTCGACTTACATGTTTGTTGCCATCGGTAATGTGGTTGTTATGTGATCTGATTAGCAAGTGTTCTTATATCGTCTTCTTTCTCTGTGCATTCATGAATAGCACTGGCCAGCGGAAGCTGGGTCGGGAAGGGGGGAGTGGGCAAAATCGAAATGGTGTACAAAAATGTGTACTTAACGTTTGATAAACTTTGGGACTCGATTCGAAACTTTTGGGGAAAGTCCCCTTACTTGTCATGTGACAAGCCCCCGTTGATACTATTTCAGGTTCCGGTTTTTATTTACATTTTTGTAAATATCAAGTTTCAAAAAGTTTGTTTTTGGTCAGCCTGAGGCAAATGTGCTGAAGTATCAGTCAATCCAAGTGCGAAATAAAAGTTTGATTGTGAATGGTGTGACAGGTGCCCTTTTACGCTGTCATGAATATCGGCCAAACAATCATAATTAACTTTACTGGGCACAAAAATGGGATATAGCACTAACAAGCCTAATATGAAGTTCCAATAAAAGTACTGACCAACATAAATGGATAAATCTCTAAACTTTGAATCAGTCTCTTGATATACTATATAGTTACAATTCTTATTATGGAGGAAATTGATGAAAACTTTCATGGTTATATTTTTGTATCTGAATATGAATATGAATTTGAATGAATTCATTTTAATTGAACAACAGAAATATTCTTGCATAATTTGGATTATTTTCTCTATGTGATACAAAAGGCATCGGGACTTTTTACCAGATAGAGGGGGAAGGGAGGGACTGGGGGTTAAGACAACTCCGAAGGGACAGTTTTCGAAAGCGAAGCCTCTAGCTTTGACCTTGTATCATTCTCGTACTAGCCCACGGTGGAAGAGTGAAATCCGCCATCCCACATGGCAATGTAAAAAGCCTACTGAGAAAACATAAAAAAATGTTAGACTGTGCTTTTTTGATAAATCTGTATATTTTTGTGCATTGCATTGGACATCATAATTGCAGTTGTCATGAACCCCGTAACGATAAATGAAATCTTACAAGAAAACACTTACGTGTTTCTCTGCGGTCTGGGGACAACTTTATTTAAATGAAACGGGCACTCTGTTATAGTGTCAAAGATTTTCTCCATGTAAGAACGTCATAGGTTAGAATCTTTCAACTGATTGGGGCAGGAGGGGCAATTTTGAATGGACAATTTTAAATGTACAAGTTTCTAGATGTGATTTAAAACCCCTCATTCATTTTTTGAAAAGAATGGATATCACGTACCAACAGATTCCATGCAGGGAACACTTAATTGTACCTATCGCGAGTACCATAACACAGAGATGCACGAAGCTGTGAAGAAAACTTTTGAAAGGGTTTTGTCGAGGCTACAGTTTTGTCTATTTCAGAGGGATGGGGATGGGGGATATTTCTACCATCGTGTGATAGATATGTCATAAAGGGTGAGAACTAGGTCCTAACGGATTCTAAAGTTGCGTCCATTTTAAATGGATTCTATACATCACTACTAGACAACGATTTGGCACTTATAGAACTTAAACATTCAATAAACTACTAAAGTCAGGTTGTATCCAATGAGCATTATTGTGATAGGGAGAGGAAGAGCACAGGCGTATGAGGCGAAGATGGGGTAGAGGGACTTTTCAAGGATGAAGACCCCGTATTTGTTCCCTCTGTAGAAATGTTAACAGTTTTAGTAATTTTCCGTAAAATTTGTTCAATATGTCACACCAAATTGCATCTAAAGTCCATGCAAATATAAAAAAAATGAAATTTGAGGGGACATACCATCCCCTTGCATCTTCCCCAGGACCTCGGCCCCTAACCACGTTCCTGTCCCAGCTGAAGACAGCTTCCTATGCCTATAGGAGGGTGGGCAAAGGGGAGTCACCACTTGGAACATTCTAGACTGCTATCAAGCCATTACTAATGTTAATGATTAATGTGCAAAGATCTACCTCTCTTTGGCTGTAAATTTTTTTTTATCATTATTTTTTTAAAAAAGACGTTCCACTGTTATCTTTTGTCTTTGAAAAATTCTAAAAATTTCGGAAATGAAACTGTCTGGCAAGCAAGTAGAAACAATGTCGAATCATGACTTTCCCACGCGAAATGTCCTTCCTGAGACCTTTAGTATAGGAATTACGGAATATAAGCGTAAAATTCTGTTTATAGTAAATCCAAATAATTGAGGGAGAGTCTCGTCGCCACCAAATATTGAAGGGAGGCTCTGGTCACCACAGACCATTTACAGTAATATACCTTACAGATCCTATGCATATGACGTCACATAACAGAAAGTGCGCCCTCCATGGAGGCAAGCGCATATTATTGTAACTTACCCCAAAATATGCAGACAACTGACTCGAGTGTCGGTCGGACACGCGCGTAGTCTTCTTGGAGCGTGTGTGAAGTCTACGTAATAACGTGATGCGTGCAGTTTTTCAATTCACTGATTTGCCGCCAAACTGACGTCGTGTTACGTCAGTGCATAAGGTCTACATTTATGATTGGTCACCCTTCATTGATTGATATGGAACGATTGTAGGTTGAAACCTCTTAATGTATGTTCATTCATTTTAGTAAAAATTCTTAACTCCTATTGGTTCATTACGGTCAGATGACCGTGTATTATCCTAAGATAACCGCACGGTAAATTAAGAACAAAATCAACGGCGGATGAATACAATAATACCCTATACTGTTCTAGTACTGTACTAATGCC
>WURT03047029.1:0-14470 GCA_009936505.3 Holothuria glaberrima
GTCCCGCCACTTTGCAAACGGAAACGTGGGAGACGTCGGTTCGACTTTTCAGCCAACCCGAATCCGACGTCGATCCGGCTTCAAAATGTTTACTGGGTTGATCTACCCAGTCTGAGCATATTCTTAAATGTATAAGCCAATGGTACGTACTTTTTCCACACCTTTATATCTAGCTGATCTCCATATGATTCCCTCCCTATTCACTGATTTTTTCAATGTTTCAACTTGAGATTCCTTACTGTTTCTATAGCAAATAATCCTGCCAGACTGAGATGCACAGGTCACTGAGAAGCACCTAATATCTGAAATTCCATTGAGATATAGAAATATATAACCCCAATAATTCGCCAAATTTTGTGCTAAATACTAAACAGAGGGATGCATGGATACGCCTTCCAGCTTTACATCCATTTGCAATCTTTACTGAGCAGATGTAAGCGAAACGTCAAAAGTTTGGGAAGTGATCATACAAACATCCAGTTAGGGACGACTTGTCATCTGGGGACGACTTGTCTGCTGGTGACGACTTATCTTCTGCACTGAGTTTCCATTGGTGACGAGTTGTCTCAGTGGAAGATATCTTTCATTCAGATGCCGAGTTGTTTGGGACCCTTGCGTTTCTCAGATACCGAGATGTCTGAGCCCAGAATGGACTTCGGAGATATCCCTTAGGCTGTGTTGCATTTCGGGGACGAGTTGTCCATTACATACATGATTGCGTGATACTTGGAACTTGCTCGGGAGATACATTGTTACCGTTTGAAACCAAATTTAACCCGTTTTGGACAATTCGTGTTGACATGTGTAGGTAGAGAACAAATTTTTCTTACAATTTTGAAAGGCTCGGGACATTTTCTCAAAGTTAATGCATATTTATCAAGGAAAAAAACGCCATAGGATTTAGCCGAAGCAACTTCTGCCATACAGTTTGTACATACATACTCGCGCGCAACGTAATATCTTGCCTCCATGTAAAATGGCGGACGGGTCCCCATGGAATCACAGCGGATTTACGTACGCGGTATTAGGAGTGCGCTCTCTAGTTCCCATTATCCTATTCTACGGTTGAGAAAGACTGAACGATGATATCATTTTACTTGACTTCTTTGCATGAACAAGGTATCTAAAGCTACGATTGGACAAAGAAGAAAAAGAAAGAAAAGAAACAGAAACAGAAATACAAGTAAAATTGCTTCAAATACTTGCGTCAGCCTACGTAGTCCAACTAGGCCTACTTATTTGTGCTACTTCGTACTGAGAATTTGCAAAATTGTCGCTAAGTGAAAATATTTTCTTTGCAAATTTCAAATTCCGTGGTTCCACCGTGACTGCAGGGCCGTAGCCTGCGGTGGCAAGGAAGGCAGTTTTCCTCCCGTGATTTCCAAACCCTGAATGAGAAATAGCCTACTTGAAAAAAATCGACGTTGACCTGAGGGGAAAAGTCCTCACCAAGTCTTCGGCTGTGAAATATTGCACCGTACCATGCCACGACCAACAACTCCTTAGTTAATAGGATTTCTAAAAAAGACAATCAATTCAAAGTATTGCCAAAGAAAGCACCATTTTGTATCCAAGCAACCTCACTAAGGCATAAAATTTTCAAAGAGGAGGCCTTCAACAGCACCCACTCATTTACATCCAGCCAAAAAGAAAATTAAAGTCACTGAAAGTGAGAAATTGTATACATGTCACCAGTTCAAAGCTTTCCCCAAAATACTGAGCACCATTTTGCATATTAGCCATCTTACATACACAAAAAATTGTCAAAGAGTAGGTATATCACCCCGCATTTTACACCCCAAATAGAAAAAGGACAATATGAAATTTTTAGTCAGTTCAAAGCTTTGTGAAAGACAGCCTTGATTTGCACTGAAACGACCTTTCATAAATGCCACGTCGTCCATTTAGAGTCCTTCTGTTAGATCCTCCCTTATGGTGGCACTGGGTGACAAAGAAAGGATCTGCCAAAGTGTCAACCATCCCAGGTATGCCAGTGGGCGCTGTCATGAACCGCCGCTAGAGATTTCGACCAGACTACGGCTCTGAAGGGAAAATTTATTCGATACGTATGACACTGGCATACCTCAGATGATACCACAACACCCACAGAAATCTACCGAGTAGACAGAGTTACTTTTATATTTCATGTAAAAGTAACGAGATTTGCATTGTCAATTGTCTTGCCTTTTGCTACAAATTGATAGGCCTTTTGCTCACAGTGACTAAATTGCAAGGACGATTAATTAACTGCCGAAGTAGTCAATTGTAGAAATTAAATCAAATCCCAGAATAATATGAAATCTGTTGCAACTTATTCATTTTTTTGTCTTTGTATTTTCCCCCTTATTTGTCAAATAGTATGGACGGCGAAAGTACGTCGACAGCCTCTCACTTGAAGAAACTGACGTGTCCGGTATGCTGCGACAAGTTCAAAACACCGAAGATTCTACAGTGTGGTCATACCTTCTGCCAGCAATGCGTACATCACCTACTCCAATCACAACCTTTTCACTGCCCCGTCTGCAGGGCAAGAATTTCAGCTTCTGTTGTGATGAGAAATGTATCGGCTGAAACGCTTCCAACAAATTATGCATTAAAAGCACTAGTGGAAGAAGACACACGTCCATTTGACAAGGATTCAATCAGTCGATCATACGGTGAGTGTCTAACCCACAATGTACCTCGTGATCAATTCTGCAGAACTTGTGAACGGCAGCTTTGTAAGCAGTGTGTTAATGAAAATCACGAAGCCCCGGATCACGACACTGCACCGGTTCTGGCTGTTGTAGTGCAACAAACGGAGATAGTGGACAACCTTACAAGTGACCTTATGGACGTAGCAGAAAGACTGAAAGGGATTGAGGAGAAAATTGCTGCTGGTGAAAGTACGTGTGAAACTGAAGCTGAGCAGCTTGTTAAAGAAATTGACTCATCTGTTGCACAATCGTCTCGGAACCTATCCAATCATGCAGTGTCATTGCAGACACTTGTCCAAGAAGACAAAAAGGAGTTACTTAAATATCTCAAGAATTTAAGATTAGAACATTCCGAGCTTTCCTTGTCAGCTACCTATGCAGTAGATCTTTGCGAATCGCTTCGGATGGACCTCAACAAAAACAATCTGTCCCGCCTTGCTGTAATCAAAAGATTAAATTATAATAACAGAAAAATGAAAAACCGTCTCGAGAAGATGGAGGGAAAAGAAGATGTCCTAAATATTGGCCTAAGGTTTCAGTCATCGACGCAGGAACCCAAGGTTGGAAAACTCATCAGAAGCCAATCTTTGGTCCCTGTAGCAAAACACACGAGAACAATACCCCTTCAAATTACACAACAATTTTTACTTCGAGGCTTTGTGTGGCCTTTTCCTTTTTGGATGGTAGCAGTGATACAAAAATGGGAACGAAAACACAAGTTTGTTGAATTTTATAATATGAATTTCTTCCTTGAAAATCCATTTACCCATGAAATTGGTGTTGAAGATAATTGGTTTTATGTCTCCCAAAGTGATTACAATGGCAAGTACATTTTATGTCTCTCCGAAAGGAAAGTTCAAAAATTCTTACTTTCTTCGAAACAGATTGCAAACAAAATAGGTAAAATCGTAGGTACTGCTTACCTAGAAACTTCAGTCAACGCTATTTCATGGGATGAAAAGCAGAGAGGTTGTTACGCATTGCTACAAGATAAGAAAACCTTAGTTCATCTAGAATTTGAAGGACAAATAGGATACAGAGAAGTGGCAGTTTTTGAGGAAGAAATAGACACCTGTAGTGGAACCCACGTTTTGCACGTTAATGCAGAAGGGAGCATGGCAATTTGTGATCACGAAGCAAAAGTGGTTCACTTCTTCCTGAAAATTGGGGCCGATTCAACTCTGAGCGTTAAAGCACCTCCAGATTTCGAAAATGCAACCCCCGAATGTGTAAACACACGGAGAGAAGACAGGAATTGGTATGTGTTGTGGAAGCTGGTAGGTCAGGACGATTTGTCTTACCATCTGGCAGTTTATGATTTCTCATTCATGCTACAGGGTAGTGTAGAAGGCCTAACCGTAACGGAAGAGAAATTTGAAAATGGCAAAGCGATGTTTTGCTTTCAGGACGAATATTTAGCAGTTATAGCGGGCGGAGCCATCGCGCTGCATGTCCTTCAGTAAAAAGTCTAATTTTTTCACAACTCTGCGTTATTTCCAAAGTTCAGGTGTAGTTTCTGGAAGACCCACTAACGTAGTCTAGTTACGCAGCGAGAGTTACCAAACATAACGACACGCGAGCGAGAAGCTACAGCGGAGCTTTTAAGATGTTTCGCAGGTATGGAGATAGGTCCTCAGTATGATATTGAAATATTAATATCCGAGGTCTTGTTACCTCAATATCTTGGCGTAAAATGTTTACTTACTACATTGCAGGTTCTCAAGATCTAAATATCTTCATCGACAGATATTGAGTTGTAGGACTTCCAAGGTACCTAAATATTTTAGAAAAAAAAACAAATAAATGTGAACTGGTCTTTATGTATAAATACCATGATAAAAGATATTAAAATTGGCACATAACGTAATTTTTTTGCAAGGAATTATGAAAAAGGACGTTCTGGTGAGATTTGAGTTTGCTATTCTCGTTCTCGCATTACAAAAGTGTTGATTTTGAGAGATCTCACTCGAGTGAGGAAAATTGCAGGGGGGGGGGTGGAGTAGAGGAACCCCAAAACATAAAGAGGCATCATTATATGTGCACCACCTCAAATTTATTTTAGAAACTATGGAATAGTCGAAAGTAGCCGAGACTTTAAACATAATTGGTTACTTTGCAGTATTAAGCGAACTTAAACATTACTAAAAATCTCTATGAAATGGCATTTTCAGCCCCCTTGACGCGCGTCCGTCATATACGCCAATTGTGCAATTACAACTCTTCTCTCAATTCTTTTTCTGGCTCTTAAATTTAAACTTTAAAGTACCTTTTTTGTTAACGTCTGAATTTTTTCAAAAGTTTGAACTAACTCTTTGAAAGAAAAATGTACATAGATAATGTTAAATAATTGTTAATTTTTGAAATGTTTTAAAATATGAATACTTATTAGAGTAGAGTAGAGTGGAGTGGGATGGAATAGAGTATTAACGTCATTTAATAAAAAAGGCTGTGGTCAAAGAAGTAAAAGCTTTAAGTTGGACTGCACAAGAATAACGGCGGCAAGAAGCATAAAACAAAAAGACAAAGCGAAAACGTTGTGTTTTCATGTATAAGACAAAAAAATGCTAAAAGAAATACGACATTCAAATAAGAGGATGTAGAATAAGAAGATCTAAAACAAGAAGAAAAACTACTAAATATTAAAGCAAAATAGTTTTAAAAAGAAACAGTCTGTAAAAACCATGAGAAACTATTTAGTAAAATTCCATATTGTAGTTTCTCTCTGACTTTGTAGCTGAGTGTTTCAGAACATCTCTAGAGGAAAGGGAACAACATCAATTAGGGGGAATCTTCCTTCTCTTATATTAGTTTGCAGGGTTTGAGTCGAGTCCATGACTCGAGTCCGAGCCGAGTCCGAATGTTGAAGGGTCCGAGTCCAAGTCAAGTCTGAGTCCAGAACACCTCAAGTCCGAGCCGAGACCGAATCCACCGGGATCCGAGTCCTACTTTTAGTCCATCTCCATTATCGAACCTCTCTTTCGATGGGGTTGAGGAGAGTTTGGCGGGAGGGGATAAGCTCACAACCTCTAGATGACTAGCTGAAATTTGTAGTATGCCTAGACTTGTTCCACACAAAAGCACAGTCTATTGAGAATGAAACTGCAGACTATCGGTGTTATTGTCTGCAGAACTTGCCGGAGGGAACGGCAGGTCCCAAATGGGGAGAGGGACAGCCTATGTAAATTTTTATATATGGAAGGGAATCAAATAGGTACAGAACAAGCTGCAGGACAGGGGAATGAAATAGACCGATACAGAACAACCTTGCGGGGCATATATCCAAGCAGAGATATTGGGGGAGTTTCCCTACGGTCACTTTGGTATCTAATCAAAGTGACTTGACCTGTATGGGAAGTGGACTAGCAGGATAATTAAGCGAGAACTTGAAAATTTCGAGAGATGTGTTTATTTTGCTCTCGTGGTTTGGGGACTTATGTTAATAATTGTCTCACTAATTTATTTTTCAGCTTTCCCATAAGGACACAGGTCTTCTTTGCAACCCACTGCAAAATAGTTACATATATACCAAGTGCCCTCAATCACCTCTGCTCTGTCTAGTATTAACATATAGCCACATTATAAAATATTTACCTTTGTTTTCCCCCTTCCGTTATTTCTTAACTCCTACAACTAAACATACAAAATAATATACTACATGATAATGTGCACTGTAGGTCTGCATTGGAAGAAGAAATTGCGAGTCACAGTACTAGGTGTCGAACAATTGAAATCCAAATTGCCAGTTAAAGCCACGTATACAGAGGTCTTAAAAACAAATCCTGTTATGAGTACACAACAAGTTAAGTTTGGCTATTTATATGTTTTTCCTTAGCTATTCGTCTATAGCTCTCAAGCTCTTTTGAGCCAAAGACCACTTTTAGTTCTGTTTGTACTGTACCGTAAATTAATTGTAGTATTCAGGACATCGGTTAACAGCTTAATTGTTAGATCTTTAAAAGTAAGTTGGGGCTCCTCAAATCTGCTGTGAGCCATTTTTGTGCACACCGCAGGCAGAGAATTGAGTACCTAGGATTCATGTAGATAGATGCAGGCTATACCAACATGTAAGCTGTCACAATATATCTATTTATTGTCGGGTACCACTCTTTTCATAGGCACAGGAAGCTGTCCTCGGTTTTTGATGGATGGGATGTCGCTGAACATTTTCAAATACCATTCTGGGAGGGAGTGAGGGAGAAGTGTCTATGGAAGAGAACAATATTTGGCGGGTCATTTTTGTACATGCTGCATGTGGGCCACAAATGTCCCACGGGCCAACACTTGAGATGTTAGAACTAATGATTTGCATAATTTAACTTAAAATGCAGGTCTCACTGCAGTATCATGCCTGTCTATTCAAAAGCTCAACCCTCCCTTACTGGTTTTAACTAGGCACAAGGTTATGATCATTGTATGGTTTATGCAATTTATGTCTATATCTGGGCCTTGTACTATAGCTACTACAGTACAGTACACATAGGAGCACTAAGTTGCACTTACATACTAGCAAGTTGTAACCCAGCCTACAGAACTAGCTGATTCAGTGCGAGTAGTGTTTTGGTGTTTACACCCTGAGACAGTACACCGAACAAATGAATCGCATACAGTATACGTATAGGCCTAACATTACTTCCAGCCTGATCAGGAGTTCAAGTCTAGGCCTAACTTGTACTGTTTAAAGATAAAGAACTGGCTACAGTATGTGCGTTACACACCTAGGCTACGCTGCAACTCGTCTGACAAGTAGTTCTTACAATCTATACAATCATCAATCTTTTACTGTGCAACAACAAGCTTTAATAGCGGTAACTATTTAAGTAGCTCTATCCAGAAAAGGTCGTTAAAGCTCCGTACTCATCCTGTTTTCCATCAAGGAGGTGAACTCAACAAGTAAGAGTAGTAAGCATGATGAAGATCTTACTTCTTAAACATACTATACAGCTGTCAGTGAAATATTTTTTAGGTAAGGTAGCAACAAGCTAGTGTGTAATTTAATGTGGCAGAAAACTTTCTAGCAGAACTTGTACCACATGTACAAAACTTAGCTAAACATTAGGACTGGAGCATATAGCAGGACCCCCATAATATTGATTGGTATGAACGCACTAAATTAAAAAGAACCTTACAGTTGCCTTTGCATAAAAGTGCTGTTCAGATAGCATGGTCACCTGCAATAGCATTATGCAGTTCGATGTATTACGGGCCTAGTGTGATGTACAGAATGTAAAACTTAAGTTAAAAAGTTACTATTTCTTGTAGGCTTAACATTAGTTCAACTAGGGTCAGATCTGAGACTGGCTTTGTGTCAAAACTTTGTGACATGTGGAACATCACAAAGGCACAATAGTCTCCTGAATTATATTAATTAAAATTCAAGCTCTATGTTGTGAGTGCATGTAAATGACTAAGTCTTGCAACAGATGACTGAATGACTAATTTTCACAGAATTAATCTACAGTAAACTTCATATAACCAGATCAGCAGCAACCAATTGAACTTTGCTGCCAGATACTTTTTTTACATCTGATCAGGGTAACTTATGATTCAGGAAAAAAGTCCCTAAATTTGTAGTAGTTACTAAGCCTTGCTTGACTATAATCTGGAGCAGTATGCAGAGAAGATTATTTTTCTCTTTTTTGTAAAATTTGTGAACACACAGAGAGCAATTTTCCCCTCCTCGTGATCACATTCCATAATAACTTCATGGTTTGAATAGGAAGCTTTTAGGAGATTCAATTTCACTTAGAACGTACTGCTAGGCAAGGCACAGACCTGTCATTGTTTGCAGCCTAGTGTGCAAGGTGTGTAATAATCAATTAGCATTAGGCCTACTGTTATATCAGTAAATGGAAGAAGTACGTTCAAGGTATTGGTTCTGTTCTCTTCGGATCTTTTAGCAATTGGAGATATGTGTAATCCTCCTCTTAAGCGCGGGTCACACTACAGCGATTTCGGATCGGATTACGGTCCGATTTTTTTTTAGTTTTAGTAAGAATCTTCTCTATCTCTGATCGGAGGGAATCAAAAAATTTGCCACTTTGTGTAAATATATGATTTGTATCAGAGGACTATGTGAATGAAATGTAACCTAATTACTTCGTGACGTCACATCGACAGACAGCTTTTACAGGCATGAGCTTTTTCCTCTTTTCCGCGGATTTCCGCTTTTTTTAGTCACTGTTCCGCGGAAAAATTACAATTCCGCTTTTTGTAAATTATCGAAATTATTTGTGATGATGAAAACGAATAGAAAAACGCGGACATTTCTTTTAAGCTTACCAGTGCATTAACGTACAAAAGTAAGTCCATTTAACTCTACAGTACTAATATAATGCTCGTGGTGCTTACGTAGGTACGTAAGGAAGCAATGCGTACATTTTTGCGGTTATTTTTACCACTAGATGAGTAATACCATGCATGGTCGTTCTCAAATAAGAACGTACATAGCTGTGCAGGCATCGATATTGTGCGTAGCATGCATATCATGCAAGGGAAAGGCCCGCGTGATAGATCGTCCGGCCCTACCTACGTCCTGGATGTATGCATTGAAATGCGTACATGCTGTGTGAGGAAAATGGGAGGTACATTTCCAAGTCATTCCGAGATAAAAGGGATTCTCGTTTTGTGACTTTGATAAAATTGCTAAAAACAAGTGGCTCTAGCCATGGTTGGAACGTTCATGCACTGTGGATAATCAGGTATTTGAATGGAAACATCGCCCTGTGAAGAACTGGCTCGGTGACTGCTTCGTAATGTAACGTTAGGCCTAGGCCCAGCCTAACACTATACTATAGTTTGCCATGTCTTACAGGTCGTTTACATTAGGAAAAGTCTGGAACTATTGTGCGTCAATCCTGTAGCACCGGAATCGGCGGTTACTCACTGCCAGTCGTTATATGCAGCAAATCGACTTTTTAAAATTTTAGTTATAAATAACGTGGCCAGCCTAACATTTCGTTACACAGGCATAGGCCTAGTTTACATGTAAAGATATCATGCCTAGTCCAAGCCCATAGTACAGAGTAAGGCAACAGTAGGCCATAGCTAGCCTAGGCAATAAAATGAATCAATGAACAATGAAGACTGGTAGGCCCATATACTTAATGTTATGCTTATATTAACTCAAGTAACAGATAGTGTTGCCTCAGCAGATGGGTGAGATGACAAATAGGGTCTAGGCTATAGGGCAAAGATAATAAAAATGTGACCGACAGTGCATTTCCTGCAATCTAAGCAGCCAAAATTTCAAAATTTTCTTACCTCAGTCCCAACCATGGTGAGGCTGTGGTGGGCCGTGTCCAACCTGCCGGTGAATTTCCTCTTTTTTTTTTTTAATGTCAGGCTCATGCCTGGGCTTTTATCGGACTACGCGTGTCCGATAAAAGCTGTCCGTAGATGTGATATCAAGATATGATAAGTATACATTTCTTTTTCATAGTCATGTGATACACATCATATATTACACAGAGTGGCAAATTTTTGGTTCTTTCCGACCAGAGATGGAGAAGATTTTAACTAAAACTCAAAAAAATCCGACCGTAATCCGATCAGAAATCTCTGTAGTGTGACCCGTGCTTAAATTTTCACTGCTTTCAGACTCAATAAAGCTTACTTCTTTTGTTGTAAATCTGCTAGTTGGCTTTGACTGGGGTAATAGAAACTAAAAGTTGTACAACAAATCCATGGTTCACACAACACACCACTGCAAAAGCCATTAATGCAAGTTTGCAGCTATATTATTCTGGTACAGATAAATAGTCCTGATCATACAAAAAGTGCATCTGCTTTTTCCAAATTGTGAAAGTAATTACTTTTGGTAGACTCGACTGTCCAAGTCCTCAAAGGTCCTATTCTGATCCACGTCCGAGTTTACAGAGGCCCGATTCCGAGTCAAGTCCGAGTCTACAAAAAAACTGGACTCGAGTCCAGGCTCGAGGCTGAGTCCTGACTCGACTCCTCCAACCCTATAAAGATGTACAGTACCAATCTGAGTTAGGGACATTTTGGTTCCTTTTGTATTTAATTATTGTGATCAAAGCAAACGTTGTGGGAGTTTAAGAAAGGCAGTGTAATGTCTATTAAATGATATATATGAAAAGCTATTACAGTACGTTTAAACCAATCGTTAGCGCTGGTGTTTTTTGTCCATTTAATTGGTAGGTAGCTTTACTGCTAAACATAGGTTAATGTTCCCGCATGAAATTCATTCTCACCTAATTGTTACACTTAGCATGTGATTAAGTTTGTACCGTAGCTGTGAGAGACCCGTTAGTTCAATGGGTTATCTGCAAATTGGAACGACTTCAAAGTTCATTGCTAATATGTTTTTTTCTGAGTCGTTACCATGTTAGCTTACGGTGAATTTATGACAGTGATCCGATCCTTTTACCTCATACAACTAGAAAGAACAATAAAGAGAAGAATGAAAAAAAGTTTCATAGTTTTGTCTTTTTGTGTCGACTTTGTGCTTTGGGAAACCACTCATACATCCAGGGGTGGAATCTATGATTTGAAGTATCGGGAACACGTCGGAACTGACAATGAGTCACTTGTGTGCTATTGATACAAATCATCCGGGACCGTTGGTTTCCCCAGGACAACTTTTGGCTCCACCAGCCCGTTTATAACATTCTAATACTAAAGAAGTATGCTAATCTGCAGAAATGCACATGTGAGTCAATTTTGGAGTGGGAGTCCAAGGCACATGTTCAGGCTGGAGAAACTTGATTAAGACAATGCCTACTTCTTTACTATTAAATTTCCCATCGAAAGTGAGAGACCGTGAGAAAGAAAATAATGTCCATACCATGATATGAAGCTGTCATCGGGGAATAATGGGATCGTAAGGAAGTAGTAAACAGCAAAACGTGAAGCAGAAAAGCCAATGATATTCACTCACAGGTCATTTGAATTTCAGTCTCGAGCCTCTTGAATTAGGCCGTACTATTTAAAAATGTCTCATGAGTTACATACCTGGTAGTTTGCTTACCTTTTCTGAAATACTGATATTCAAGTAAAGGGTAACAATTAATTTTAACCCATTTGACCATTGAGTAACCTTTGACCTCTGAGTTTTACCTATGGAATCATCGACTACGCATATAAAATTTTTCAGAAACAGTATGTACCTAACCTGGCCCGTAGTCAGGAATTCTTGGGAATTGAAAAAAAAAATTGCACAAACGCATCGTTAATGTATCGCGTTAATGCATCGATGTGGGGCACGAGGACCCACTGTCACTTTCACCAGTTGGTCAAGGGACTAAAGTTACACAAAATGTTCTCAAAGCTACACTTTCGGCTTACAGGGAAGTATCTTCCACAGTTATCGTTTCAGTATCTATCTTCACATAGACGTGCGAGGGGGGAAGCAGGCTACCCCCAACAATTTCTGAGGTCGAAATTCGGGTAGGAAACGACAAAAATTCGGGCACAGAATAGGTGAAATTCGGGCATAGATGAAGTAAAAGTGAAAAGATTGTCCGAATTTCCTACTGAGTTTCCGAATTTTTGATCGAATGTCCGAAAAATGTGCAAAATTTTTCGACCGCTTCGCGCGCATGTAGTGTTTTGGTGTTCTATTTTATGCACCTAAACTGCAACGAAATTTGGGCAACTTTTTGAGATTTGGGGAAAAAAATTTATGCCCCCCATATACGCCTGTATATCTTCAATTCAACAACTATCGGACCACTGCGGCGGTCCTCAGTCTTCTCCATTTAATGCCACTCCTACATCGATTATCTTCAAGTCCAGCTCAAAAACTTTAGATTGCAACGTTTTTTGCCTGTTAAATGCACATACAACAGGCTCATAGCCAATGGGAGGCTTTCCCGGCTCCAGTCCCCTTTTTTCGCTACCACCTTTTTCTTTTTAAGATGATAGCACTGTCCCAAAGCTGCTGTATGCTTATTTTGATTGCCATATGCCAGGAAATCCCACTTAAGCAGGGGCGTCGATCCTGAGTAGGCTGGGTGGGCAATTGCCTCCCCCAAAGAAAATATGGGGAGGCAAACATATCATTTTGCCTGTCACGGGTAATCCCAGGTTCCTTTCAAAATTAAAGCAAAATTAAAACAAAAACGAAATGACTCAAAAGCAAAAATCAAATGCTGCTCAATTATATTTACTCAGAGATTTCCTTCCCCTCTTCTTCTCCCTTTTCTTTCTTTTCTGTGTTTCTTTTAGTGTAGTTTATTTTCCTCTCTCTCTCTTCCGTTCATTTAATAAGTGGAAAATGTGCACAATGCCGACATCCAAAAAATAACAGGTTCCTTTAATTCACCTCAAAATTCGTACTTAAACTTCTCCGACTAGCGAGTTCTCTGCACTTCTCTTTGAACAGATAAAGTAGCTTTCGTTTTCTCTGGCTCGCTTAGATTCAAAATTAGCGTTCAGTTTTCTTTGTTCTGGATTCAAAATTAGCGTTCAATTCTCTTTAATTTTGATCTTTCGTATCTTCTCTATTTTTTGGACTCCAGTGGTCTACGTCTCCCTCTTCCGTAGTTACACGGTGTGAGCTTAGGGTTAACGGCCCTTCAATACGAAGCCATGGTCTTATCACGTTGAATTTGCTTTAGAGGCCGGACTGGCTCCGTCCTGTTTACTTGACGGGAGTCACATGAACAGTGACCCTCCGAATTGAGACGCAGAGAACTCTCACTAGGCAAACAATGCTGTTAAATTCTGGATTACATAATATAGTGAAGGGATTCAACACAAACAATACCGTATCCTTCGGCAATGGCTTTGATAAGAAAGTACTTCGTGCCACGTCATCTTAAACCTTCTCAACAAATTCCAAATGCATTAAAGCTCTTTGAGATTGGCATTTGTAATACGTTAGCATCGCAAAGACCTTATAATAAAGAAGGGAATTTACAAACAAGCACTCTTTTATTGCTAATATTCAACACTGCCGTGACACCACCTCCTGTTTCATGAGAAAATGTCACATTTTCTTGTACAACATATTACTTTATACCACACGGCTTAAAAATCGGCTCCTACATTTTCAGAACCTTTTATAGCTTCTATTCTTATTTTGTAAGGCTGTAAAGCTAATGCCCATCGCATAATACGATTGTTTGACCTTCGGGATTCCTCCATAAAGGCAAGTAGCTCGTGGTCCGTTTGCAGGATAAACTCTTTCCCATATAAATATCTCTGAAATTTAATTACACCCAAACAACGCCTAAACACTCTCTTTCCGTTACTGAATAAGCCTTTTCCATGGGTAACTTGTTTCCTACTAGCGAATGTCACGGGAAATAATACGTCTTGGAAGTTTTGAAGAAGTACTGCACCAAGCCCGATGTCTGACGCGTCTGTCCTAAGAATAAATTGTTTAGACAGATCGGGGCGGGGGCGAAGAATTGGTTTCCTAGTCAGCTTTTCCTTCAAAGTGGAGAAAGCAATTTCTTGGCCTCATCCCCAAATAATTTTGTTTGGTTCCTTATTCTTTGTCTATGAGAGGGGCAGCTATTGCTGCATAGTTGGGGATAAAATTTCGATAATAGCCCGCCAGACCGGGAAATGAACGAAGCTGTTTTTTGCGGTTTGAGGACGAGGAGGATTCTTAATTTTGTTTGTATTACAAACCTGGACATATACCTTTCCTCTGCTAATGATGTGACCCAACTACTACTACTACTACTACTGCTGCTACTACTGCCACTACTACCACTACTGCTGCTGCTACTACTACTGCTACTGCTACTGCTACTGCTACTGCTACTGCTACTGCTACTGCTACTGCTACTGCTACTGCTACT
>WURT03047040.1:0-14469 GCA_009936505.3 Holothuria glaberrima
ATTTCAAACAGATTGAAAATTTTTCCGCGTGTCCGCGTTTTCGACCTGGCCATATGGCAAGGTCGAAAACGCGGAAATCGCGGAAATCGCGGAAACCGCGTAAACTTTGTTGGACGGTCGTCCCGATTTTTCGATTTCCGCGATTTCCGCGTTTCCGCGTTTTCGACCTGGCCGAAGGCAAACATGTTTTCTGTTTCGTACAAGCAAGTGGACACTTTATCGACGTTTTCGTTACAGATGGAACGTTCAGGCAGTTAACTTGTTCGTGGACACTCGATCAACTTTTGCCAAACTTAAGCTCCACCTGTTTGAATAGTGTAGCCTACATCTGTCTATACTTATTATTGTCGAGATGACCTATTTGTCTCCGATGTAATATAGTACCAAAGTAGGGCCATTGTAAAACATGGACAGAGCCAAACAGAGCCAAAAAGAGCTAAACAGAGCCAAACAGAGCCAAACAGAGCCAAACAGAGACTGCATTATATCGATTTAATGTCAGCATTAAATATTTAATGTAGACATTAATTCGAATTAATGTCTACATCAAATCGAATTAATGTTGACATTAAATCGATTTAATGCCAGCATTAAATGATTTAATGCCGACATTAAAAACTGTGCCTTGATTGGCTAATACTGAAACTTATTTAATGCTGACATTAAATCGAATTAATGCTGACATAAATTCGATTTAATCTCAGCATTAAATAAGTAATTATGTCCACTGTGGCCAACTATCGGCGTGCTAATCGGTTTTGTAGCGTCAACTAACCCGCCAGTTGTGGGATGAGTAATAACGGTCTCATATGCGCATTTTATAGGCGATAGTTGGAAACAAACTACTCGCCACACACTACGGTACCTCCTAACCCCACCTGGATGCAGTTTAACGTAATACCCAGGAGAGCATAGAAGTAATAACTGTTAAGTAATAATTTTCCATGATGTTATGATGTGTTACATTAAAGAAATTCCTACAACGAGTGAAGATGGAGTAATCAGAAGAATTAGAATGGGTCACAAGATAAGAGATAGCTTTTGGTAACTTAGTCTTACAGTGCTTGTAACAAAACTATACATACAATGTAGGAATGGATTTCACTTATCTTAATTAAATTATTTCTCTTTATAGAAGGTCAGTTGGATAGCTTCTAGGTTTGTTATTAAGTACCTTGAGTAACTTGTTCTGTAGGATTTGAGGTGGTCTTTAACGTGACATCTTAGCTGTACCATTAATTTCAATTGCAAAGCTTCGCTTTGAAAAGATGAAAGAGTAATAGATTTTAGTGTCAATGATATCAGAAAGAGTCCCCCCCCCCCCAAGTTGTAAAAATAAATATATTTAACTAAAGATTTACATAGATCGTCAATGTAGTTCGTCCAAGATAGCTTATCATCAATTATTAATCCTAGATACTTAGCACAGGGCGATTTGCATACTGTGACACCATTAAATTTAAAATCGTCAAAACACTTATGGCTTGTACCTTAAGCATGAAAAATAATGTAATTTGTCTTTCCCAAGGAGAGAGTAAGCTTATTAAAATCAAACCAGTCCTTAAGTTGTCAATTAATTGCTTGCAGTCATTACCAAATAGAAAAACATTCAGGTAATTTTTTGAAAAATTCAAACATTCAAATTCAATTCAAATTTATTTCTCATGTGTTTTACAAAAGTTCCAAAACTTGAAATTAAAAATGTGAGAATGCAAAAACAAATGATGGGCACTAGAAAACAGAGGAAGACTGTTATCAAAGCTAGTGACCAACAAATGAACAAATCACTATACCAAATTAACAATTTTAACGAAAATTATTAGCAGGTATTTGACGGCAGTGTAGGAGAAAACAGAATGGAGCAATACGTAGGCCTAACCAGTATCAAAGTTATTACACAAAATGATAAGGGACCAGAAAAAAAATACTTTTGGCGTGTCTCGCTCTTCAGCATTAACATTTAACCAAAATAAACAAAATATCGACAAAAAGGTAAGAAAAGCCTGTGTGTTTTTCTGACCTTTGTTGTAAATGTTTTGTTTGCAAGGACTGCAAAGGGTTAAAGTTTTGAGGATTCTAACAACTTAAGTAGAATTAAGGAAACATAATAACCAAGTAATTTTCAAATTTGCGATTAAACGATGCATAAAGTTATATTAACATTTATTTTATTATATTTTTTACCACTTTTTTACACGGGTACGGTATTACAAGAAGGAAAACCAGTATTAAAGTTAAATTAGGATTTGTAAAGGATAAGGAGGGATCCTGATATCTATACGTAAATATGCCTAACTTGTAAGTGTTAAGGTAAAAACTATCACAATGATGTGACTCTTGGACAAACGAGCTGTGTGAGCCCGGTGCCCACGACTTGAAGTCTATATGAAGATTGCTGAGTGAGATAATGCCTTTCCCCATGTAACTCGCTTATCAGTTTATATATTAGATGAAAATGAATTGTGGCACAGGGACAGGGGCACAGGCTGTACACTTCCTATCGATTTTCAAGAAATTACCCTTTTTTAACTGACCCAAAAAGGCCTTTAATTTATCGATTTCTGTAGAGGGTAGCGTGTGGTGTGTTTTCAACTGAGTGTTGGATCTTTTTTAATCTTAATCTTTTACAAATATTTCTCAAGTTATCAAGATTTTCCTAAATCTTCGGGAAATTATTGAAATTTAAGTGCGCTCCGTGCTCCTTAACCTTCAGTTAGGCCCTATTATTTTTCCTTTTATACTATCCACTACGTACTTGCTTGAGTATACGGTTACGGGGTTTACAACAGTTTTAATGGAAAATTTTTAGTCACTTCACCCGCAATAGCCACGGTTTAGACGCCCCTACCCACCCACTCACCCCCTCTTCCCAGGGCTGAGTTTATGCAGTATAGCCACGTGACAAAAGGTTCCGCTCCGAGTGCATAGTACGGTAGAAGCGCATATGCACACTTTATAAAGACTTTCGGGTTACATCTGGGATGGGGTTACGACATACCTTCTGTGCCCTCTCCCCCGCGTCATCAAATCCTGACTGAAGGTAGTATAGGTGATGAGGAATCGATTAGGGATTCCTCTTATTCTGGCTATACTTTGCTTTTTACAAAGCAGCTAGCTGGAAGACAGCTCCATCTACGAAGCAAATATGATTTTCCATTCCAATTTGTAGTCAATGTAAATACCAAAAATGACATTGCGTGAAAACATGTTAGAGGATATCCATGAATTCTCAATGTTTGAAGCCTGATCCCAATTATCAATTGTCAAAATACCCAGCCACTGATATTGCAAATGCTATGGTCAACATATTTTAACTTCTGTATAGGTCTTCTCGAATTATATAATGTTACTCTAGATCATCTTATAGTAACTTTCAAAATATATAACATAGGCCACCCACCTAGCATTGATCAGATGGGTATGTCTGTAAGACGACGTTATTTCCCCCTTCTAATTCAACTTTAAAAACCAACAACAACACTATCATGAAATTGGAAGAGGGTCATCTCATTGCTTTTTATTTTGCTGTGTATACACTCTGGCAGTTCAATTGCGTTTGGCTGTTATTGTCCATTGGTTTTAGTTTTCATTTTGTATCTTGCCCAAAATTGTTGCAGACACAATGGATAAATGGTAGCTTTATTGAGGTCCGCAAGGAAGACGCACCCTTCAAAATATTTCCCTCACCCTTTCAGCACCTTTTCAGACTGGCTACGGTACGTGGTAGCTTACTAGTGCCTGTCGTTCTATGGATGGGTTGCTAACTACTGCTATTACTATTGGGAAATTGATTCATTGAAAATACTTTTGCTGAGATCTAAACCTTAAAGTTACCGAAAGCTGAGTTTGTTTCTTTATAACAGGGGTGGGGAACCTTTTTCCTCCAACGGACCGTTTTGATAGTCACAATCCACTAGCGGGCCGCAGATAGCGAGGGCGTGACAAGCTTCCCCATAAGGCGTAGCCCAAGGGGTCCCAAACAGGCCCTGGTGAAGTCTAGTGGAAAAGTCAACAAAAGAAACTAGTTGCCATGCCCCGGGCGCTATCGAGTTTGTGTAAATTTTGTAGGCAACATAGAATGTCCATCCACTACCATTAAATGGCATTGACTGGTAGGGGAAGTATAGCCAGACCAGCAGTATCACAGTGACCACTTCTTTATTATGTATGAGGTAAAACTGAACGAACTTCATTTTTCTTCACTTTACATTGCAAAATTATCTACTTTTATACGTTTAATCCACTCTTCGGAGGGACAGTCCCCCCAAATCTACCGAAATTAATACAGTGCCCTCCGAGTTCCCTTCTTTAGAAGAAAGACCAAAATACATGTGAAAATGCAATTCTTTTCAATGTCTCCTTTTTCTAGTCTACCACTAGAAGTTTATTACCACTAGAAGTTTATTAGGATTATGCAACCAACTGGTTTATATCTTACGAAACAGTGGACATGATATATTGTGCACACTTATGTTTAAGTAATATACTGATGAGGTTTCGCAGCAGTTTTACTAGCCATGGTCAAGACGTTATTACACTTTTCCCTGGTTGGATGCAATATCGAGGGCGCTCTTCTAACTTTTTCACTTGCGGGGGGATTTTGCTCCCGCGGTTACGATGGTCTCGAACGTTGTACTAGCTAATATACAAGGGTATTGAGAAAGACTACAATTTTACGTGAAATGTCCGGAAAGTGGTATACCTGCAGGACAAATGATGGACACCAGAGGCTAAAGCAGAATAAATGATGGGGCCCTTTGGTTAAAATATTATTATCAATTACTTTTCAAGTGCATTCTAAATTTTGCCTGAATGAATTGCTTGCGGGCAGCCTAAAATTGTCTCGCGGGCCGCATCATCGCGTTTGGTGGGCCAGAGGTTCCCCTCCCCCACTTTAGAACAGTCACGGTAATATGCAGGGTTTTACCATTGAATCACATGGAAACGTAGGTTCAAGTAAATTAAATAAGGGGGTCAATAAAAGAGGGCGGGCTAGGGAGAAGCAATTAACAACATCGCTCTTTTATTTCACCTCAGTCAATAAATTAGGGGCTCTGGGTGGGCTTGGACAAGTCGACATGTGCCGAATTAAATTGTACACATACATATGTCCAATGACATTAAGGTATGTCGGGTTTCTTCTGCTCTCATTGAACAAACTTGGATCACACGTTGTTTCCTTGTGCCTTGAATGACAGGCCCGTAGTTACACAATGTATTGAAGGGATAGGTGGCGAGGGCGAAATAGATTCGGGGAAGGGACGAAGTATATTCGGGGGAGATGTATTAATACAATGGTAGTATAAAATTTTCCAGGAGGCAAAAGCTTTCCTAAGACTCCCCCCCCCCTCCCGGTCAGCCTCATTGATATTGTGAGGGTTTCCCATTTTGGCATAACAAATGCTTCATTTTGAGCGTCACAATTTCGAATATCATACCCAAAAGCCTCCTGGGGCTTCGTTCTCCGGACTCCATTGCGTATTGTCCCTAGACCCAACATGGTGGGGCCCCCACGGTGGACCCCAGCACCTTCAAGGGATCGTCTCATGTCACCATGACACTTCCAGAGCCAATCAGGAATTTTCCAGAGAATCTTCCTTGCAAACAGCTTCTGCTCGTTCTCCATGCGGTAACAATCAGGGGCTATACATTCAGGCCCGTAATCAAGGGGAACCAGGGGGTAGCACCCAAGAAAAAATTCGCCCCCCAAAAAATTACCTTACCAAATCTCGCCCCTGAAAATATGTCATCCCTTTCCCAAAACTATCTCCGCCCCCACCCCCTTCAGTACCTTGTGTAATTCAAAGTACCGGGGGAAACGACAGATGACCCAAGTTTCTAAGTTTGTCCAATGAGAGCACGAGAGACCCATGTAGGCCTATGCAAATTTAATTGGACATACGTGCAATTTAATTCAACATATGAAGATTTTGCCCTCGGAGTACTAGAAAGGAACAGATGACCAGGTTTGTCTAATGAGAGGACCAGAAACCTGACGTATGTGCATAAAAGTGGCATTCGTACAATTTAATCGTGTATATGTCAGTTTTGTCCAATTAGAACATTGACAAGGAGCAGGTGACAATGTTTGTCCAATGAGAATGAGAGAAACCTGACATGTCCAATTAATTTGGTTGTATGTACAATGACATTGTACATGCCATTCATGGGCGTCTGCTGAAAAAAGTCAGGGAGGGGCAAAATTTTTAATTGATCCAACCAGGGTAAATTCTTAACTCCCCAAAAAGAGCTTAATTGCTAAATGTTGGCACCTCATACAGGGGTGTAGCCAGGAATTTGCCAGGGGTGGGGCGAAACCTGTAGGCTAACCATCTAAGCGTAGCGCCACCATATTTGGCGCGAAGCGCCCAGAAAATTTTGGCAAAGATGCCTCCCAGATCGCTGAAAATGGCACTTCCCAGGTCTAATTGTGAGGTGCATTTTCTGTTTTGAAATCTCATTTTCTGGACATTGTCTAGCGATATCACAAAAAATGTTGATTTTATTTTTCCTTCACTTTTTTTAAGTTTTTGATTTTCCAGGGGGCAAGTGCCCCCGTGCCCCCTTACCCGCCTATCGGACGCTCATGATGCCAGTTTTATCCAATCAGAGCTCGAGAAAGTCACGGGTGACAAGCACTAGAAAGAAACAGATGATTTTCTTTGACCGTTTAAAGTACTTGATACCTGACATATGTCCATCAGATTTGACATATTTAAGTTTTAATTATGTCGATTTTATCCAATCAGATCACAAGAAACTAACATATATGTCAGTTTATTTCAACATTTGACGAAGTCAGGATTAATGGGCACACCATCTACGTGCTGAGTGTGTAGGGTAGTCTAATCATTTAGAAAAGACATCACATTTGCTCTCCTTAGAAGATGGTTATTTGGGCAATTGGTGTAAGATTTTCATGACTGGTTTACTATCAGGATGCGGATAAGGAAAGTCTACAACAAAAACGATCTCAAAAGTTTCCTGGTCGGGGTTAACATTTAAGAAAACAATTTTTGACAAGCTGTTCAGTTTACCTGGTTGTAGGAGGATTTGAATCAAAGCCCTATATACCCATTTTGGATTAATCTGCAGAAACGATTTGACTCGACTCCGAGTTACAAAGTCTTCACACCAACATAGGACACAAAGAAGAGAACTGGCATTGTTACAGTATTTAATATATTCACATTCATCAATTTTGGCAAGGTTTTTTACAAAAAATTAGGTTACAAATAATTATCAAACATTCCAAAATGTATATCACTGCTTCTTCTGTCAAAAATATCTTAGCTACTCTTACAAACGCCTTTCCTCGAACAGTCTGAAAATGACAATACGTTTCTTTGTCAGCAGACTTATTTGTAGAAATACAAAATACAAATCAATTGTTAGCGGTGAGATGTGTAAGGTTAGTGTTTCACCTTTGACCTAAGTATACGTATCAACCTGCACCTCTTTGTTCCTACGATTTCACATGTGTGAGACAACAAAATAATGTTAACATTACCGTCTGTGACTCAGCACATTCTTGTTTAATTTAGACAACACAGGACAAAGCTATAGGGCCTTCTACAGCGTCTCCCCCATCCTTCCCTCGGGGTTGAGAAAGGTACCATTACTGCCCACTTGTAGGTACAATAGAGGGTAAACATAAGTTATCATAAAATATAGACCTTATGTACTGACGTCACGCGACGTCATTTTGGACGGTAAACATGTGAAGCACACTGCACACACGACATAGACTTCGCATGTGCGCGTAATAGACTTACGCGCGTATCTGACCAGTACACAAATCAGCCGTCTGCATGTGTTGGTGTAAGGTGCAATGATACACGTTTGCCTTCATCGAGATGCACTCTGTTCGGTGACGTCATATGCATAATGTCTATTCTCCTAAATCTGTCTATCCCATCGTTTCATTCATGATGCGGTGCCTGCATCCACTTTTCCTACCCTATGTCCTGTTGAAGCCCAATGAGGCTGAAAACTACGATAATGTTTACATCGTACTGCTCTCCTCTTCGTACAATCTATGAAATATAATCAATCAAAACGTATAGAACCTAAATTTTATCTGTTGCCATCTAAGTTAACCAGTCGGCAAAGAGGGAGAACAAATGTCGAGAGAATGTAATTTTTAACTACGTGTCAAGTGATGACTTTTTGCTTTCGTAATTCAGATGCGGAAGTATGCAATATGCAGTATACGATAAACTTGACGGGCACGGTAACTTGTTTACACATCTCCTGCAATCGGTCACACGTTTTCATACATCAAACTGGAACATCTCCCTGGAAGACAATCGCCACTTTAATCGCCTGATCAAAATAACCATGACGGTGTCTTGTGTCTTCAAAGATCTCAGTAGCATAGGTATTACACTCAAAACGATAAGATGGTGAGGTGACAAAAATGATATAATCACAACAAAAAGTTACCAAACGTTTTGGAAGGAATCAAGAGGACTAATAACAAGTTAAACCCATACATGTACATCATAGCACCAAATATGAGTCGGATGATGGCGGGTGATACCAGAAATTAAGTACATAAAGTGCTGTAAAGGGAAACCTTTCAACTATCAACACTTACCAGGAATTTCCAGAAATGTTGAGCATAACACTCAAATCAGTTTATGAAAATCAGGCTAACGCTACTTACCTACAATGAGTGTTCAAATTTGTGTTCTATAACATAATCTTACTGCACAACACAACACTGAGGTTTCAAATTTGAAAATGAAAAATACACAGAAGAGAAAACAATAAGAGAAAGACTTGAGTACGTACCTTGGTTCTCCCCTTTCTACCCTTCCCCTCACCCCTCCCCCATGCAGTACTTTCCCATCCTTGCCCTCTCCTTAATCTCACCCTTTACCCTATTTACCATGTACATAGAAGCCCACACAATTATCTGACTGAAGTTTTACAAAAACACAATAATGGTTTTATACTGATGCAACAGATTTATGATGGGTTAGCAAACAGCAGGGCACATAGCTCAAATGTAAAACCATATCCCTCATACCTATGACTGTTCCTAAGAGGCCCCAGCCCCCACCCCTTTTGCCCACTAGGCTCCTACCCCTACTGCCCACTCTTCCTCTTGCCATATTGCCTGATCACCAATAAAGGACTTAAAAAAAAAGTCTGACTTAAAAAAAAAGTCTCCCCCTCCTGAGACATAGTTTACATCTACAATTACACAATAAAGATGCCAGCTATCATAGCATATCATGCGGGGTGGGGTCAGCAAGTGAATACAGACCAACAACCTGACATTTATAGCAAATTATAACTTCATCACCACAATTTGATCACTTTCATACAAAACCATCTTTTGCCAAGTAACTTTTACAACAGTAGTGCGGTTCTTAAAATTTACCTCTAGTCTAAATGCCATCTCTGTTTATGTTTGGTTCTATTTTGTTAGGAAAGGTCATGACAGACAAGGTGCATGGCCTTGAAACACATGCCATTTTTTTAAGACACAAATGCCATTGTTAAATATACAAGGACCATAACCTCCATGGCCTTCATTTCATTCCAGTCCTACTATCACTCATCTGATTAAGAAGACTTCTCAGAGTTGTCTTTCCTCCAATCCTACCACAGTCTAGATTTGGAACAGTCTTTCAAAGTTAAACAGTTCAAACACAAATAATGACTTCCAAAGACCCCTGAACAGATAAAGAAAGAACTCCCATCAGGAATTGGTCAGAATAATTGTTTCAAACCCTACTTATCAGCAAAACTTACACCTCTTTGCTTTCGAAAGTTATTTGACTAATACCTTTTTGCATTTATGATATTTGAAAATCATGTGTTATCTTCTTCATTAAGAGCTGCACTAGCAATAGGTTTCTAAGGTGAAAGTATAGCAAGGGCTTTAATACATCTCTTTCATGTAAAGCATGTGCTACTGGTGAGACATTTGTTACTATGGAAGCATTATATTCGACACACAATAAAAACGTAACTTTCTAGTCCCTACACAGGTAGTCATACCTTAATATTCCGCACAAATGACTACACTCGAGGCAGGAGTTCTGCAGCTACAGTAATTAATGGTTCACATGGGACGTTTCTCACTAATAGCATACTTCTAGGTAATAGCACTTCATAAAAGTGTTCAACTTTTACTCAGTGCATGCACTAGGGGTATAAAGTGGTATTAACATGGGCAGCAGTCCCAGGGGTACAGGAAATTATTATTAATTATTATATTATATTATATAAATTAAAATATTTGAGGAATTGCCCACTGACCTTGATTTTTCACACAATAAATTATTTGGAGATGGAGTAATTCCCCCTCCCCACCCAACCCCCAATATTGAGACTACATTGCCACCCTTGGGCATAAATATTGTACTAAATAAATAAATGTATCCCAAAATACCATTCCCCAGCTTCCAAGTTACTGGGACAATCTCTTCTAAAGTTTAGAAGGCATGTGTGAAGTTTTGATCACATGCATTGGAAGCCAGTTTCCCAGTGTTGTTACCAGAATACCACCAATTCTATATATAATTAATTCACATTATCAGCAGGCAGCAGACTTATTAACATGAAAACCGTAAGAGTGGCATTTGATTAAGTGGCCCCTTTTGAAATCTGAACAACCAAACTCATGAGTATATAAATTGCATATAAACAAAACATCTAAACTTATCAAAGGTCTGGTGACAAGTAGGGATGCACCGGATATCCGGTCTGGCCTGACTATCCGGCCAAGATAATGGGAAAATATCAGGTTCCGGCCAGATCTTTGAAGAAATCCGGGCGGATTTTTCTCAAATTCTAGCCTGAAGTACCTCCATCATTAAAAGATAGAGGACACTTCACAGATGAATTTTAAACCTTCGAAAAGTTTTCTGGTCATGTAACATAGCAGGAAATTGTCTCATTAAGGTGTTGTGTAGGTAAAGCAGTCCTGGTTCATTGTGGCACTCACACTGACACAACATCCATTGTTCGGTCTTACAGCCTTAAAAGTATGTCCAAAGTAAGTGGAGGTACTGTAACATTGAAGACATTCAAAGTTAGCCTATGCCCACTTAAATCAAAGGACCCACAATTGCAAATGTTATAATGTATGAATACTTACTGTACTGTAACTATTTAGTTATTTGGTATCTCACACAGTCTCTGTCAATTATTCCTCAACAATATGCACACTATGTCACATTTATCAGAACATTTGAATTTACAATCATTGTCAATGTGAACAATAAAACTGATTTGGTTGTTTTAAAGAACTTTGCAGTATGTTTAGTAATCTTAGTTTGTTAATTAATTTTCTGTCTGCATTACTGTAGTCTAAACCCTACAAAATAACATCATCTTAGTTACCTACAGTGGGACCCACTGTAATGCTATCATGAAATCAACCACTGCTCCTCTGCCTTGACACCCCACCCCTGGCCCACAGTGCTATTTTTTAATGTTTATCTTTACAAGTGAAAAAATCCCGTTCCGGCCGGATTTGGAAAACTACCTGGCAAATTCCATCACCAATTCCGAACCAAAAATTTGGATCCGGTGCATCCCTAGTGACAAGCCACCAAAAAGAGCTGCTTCACTTGTCAGTTAAAGAATTAAATCCCCCAATGAAAGATCAGATGGAATTATGTCAGTATCTTTTACCATTCTCAAATATACACCTTCAAAATTTGTTGGTTTCTGAAGCAACTCATTGCCTGTGCAAAAATAATGATGTGGAGTATTGCACAGTGTTAAGATTTCTTTTGTTAACACAATATAAATTATTTCTGATAAGATAGTTACAGTTTGGTGAGTGATATCAACATTTCCCAAGGAAACAATTTTAACTTTCATAATAAACCTCACAGGTGATAACAATGCTACCAGTGTGCTTGAAATTAAGGTTGAAAAAAAAAGGCTAACATGAGCGACATATAATGTCAACCTTTCAAAGTCTTACAATTGCATTCTGGTAAATGTTTATTCATGATTCAAGAGTGAAATAAAAATTACCCTGTTAAATGGTCAACATTTGATGAATTTTAATGGGAATTGCGGCTATTTTCTGGATATTTAATGCTTTTTATATCAAATATCCAACTATGTAATTTTCATGTCACCAGACCTTTTAATACCCTTTCTAGCCAACCACTAACAGCTTAATATGTAAAGACAGTTTCTCGTAACCGAATCTTAAAAATACCTGCAATATTAACTAGAAAAACAACTCATCTGCTGTTGTTCCAGACCAGGGCAACAATTTTCTTGCATCCTCTATAGATATTAGGCATGCAACCCTCTGTTGGTAGGTAAAAGTAATTGCCATCTTTCCTTAAATACATTAATTGTTAAATGCCACCCTCAGTATAAACCCAACCGGGAGTTTCCACTTTTGTTACAACTACAGGAACATGAATTTACAACTTGACACATGTCTCATTTTCTAATATACCAGACCAGGGCAACAATTTACACATTTTCTTGTCTCCATGCAAGAATGCAATCACACGGTGGTGAGGGGATGTTGCTATGTTCCCTCCAACTTTAATTCTCATCAAATGCTGCCCTCAATATAAACCTGACTATCCACTTCTGTTACAAAAGTCACACCATGCTGATGGGTTTGGAGGAAGTAATTTAACGGTTTACATTAGTTTCAATATAAATTTTACCTTTGTACATGCAATAATTGGCAGATAAATTTTTGCAGGAAAAAAGGTTCACAATCTACTCCTCCCTTGCAAATATGGAGTACAAAATGTGTCAAATTTCAGAGTTTTTCTTTCGCTAACTAGAAAATCCTTAAAACTGTGACCTCAAATATCACAAAAGATCTTTGAGTTTATTGCAAAAACTTTGAAAAATGTTACTTTAGAAGAATACAGAGTACATTCTCTTTCACATCTAACCAGGTGTCATGCAAACGAGGAACTATCTGTTTGGTTAAAGTCTGACCCTAATTCTGTTTCTTTGCCGTTCTCAAATTCCTTGTTCACCTCTACAATCACATCCAAACGATTCTTGGGATACGTTGGCTTTTCAAGTGCTATGCCATCATCTGAATAAAAAGGAAGAAAAGATTTGTTAGGATTCAAGTCTCAATAGCAAATTTCAGTGAAGATTTCATACAGACATTAACTTACTATTATGATTCTGCTTGTTAACAAAGCTTTGAATTGGTTCAAGACTGCATTATAGGGCAATTCACATCATCCCAGACAGTTCCAATTCTCCCAACTAAGCAACTTATAGCTCCTCCCATAACTGTGAAAAGCTCCTTGTGCAGACACAAACCTATTTTATTGGTTAAGGCCATGTCATGGTGAGTATACAAGGCTATAATTTGTACTCCAAACACTCACTCTACATTTCGTGGAATCTGCACCTCTTGATTTTTTTCAACTTTGATGTCAATCAAAGAGCAGTCACCAACTGAGAATTCTGTTAACCCCTGAACTTAAAATAAACTTTGGATTAACGAGCATTTGTCTTTAAGTAAAGTTTAAAAATTTAAGCAGAAGACACAAACCAACAAACAGCTGATAGTTTACATTTTTTCAATGTTATGTGGAAATTAAGGGTGCTGCAGTGAAAGAACTTGTAAAATGCAACTGTTCATTTACAGGTCACTTTGCTTACATGTGGCTGTTAGGGTAAGGGGAAATGTGAGCACTAAATTTTCATCTCCTTAAGACTATTATACAGGAAGTTGCATTCAAACTCAAGCAAAGCACTTATATCTTGTAAATCACTCCTAAAACTAATTTATAGGGCAAACTTTACCTCATTTCTATTTTAAAGGGCAAATCTCGTCATCCCAGACAGTTCCAATTCTCCCTACTATGCAACTTGTAGCTCCTCCCATAACTGTATTATGCTCCTCCTTGTGCAGACACAAACATGTTTTATTGCTTAAGGCCATACCCTGATGAGCATATAAGGCTATAATGTGTAATCTGAGCACTCTCTCTGCATTCTGTGGAATGTAAACTACTCTATATCTTTTGAATATTCAAACTGAGATGTCAATCAAAGAGCAGTCACCAATTGAGAATTTTGATATCCCCTCAGCCAAGCTGCAGCAGCAGCCATGCTTTGTAGCTGCCCACATTTCAATACCAGGGTCATAGTAATCCTACTTCCGTAATGTGTATTGTAACAAATATGGCTGCAGCTGCCGCAGCTTGGCTATAGGCTCCTCAACAGAATGCACCTAAACAGATTGGACTGCATAAGCAAAATGTAGCAGATTTAAAGGCCAAAGAAATACTGCTTTCTGAGCAGGTACATATGATAAAGCAACAAATAACAAACAAGTAGCAGCAAACAGCTTTATTATAGCTTGTTCCCTTCTAGAGATGTAGCTATTTATTGCAATGACAGGGTGCTACCATTTGCAAATAATGATGACTTGTAGCAAGTCTGTTATGATGTCATAGAGCCACAACAAATTATGCATATGCTATGTAGTTCTTT
>WURT03047051.1:0-14468 GCA_009936505.3 Holothuria glaberrima
CAATGTATATAGGGTTAACAAAAGAAATCTTAATACTGTGCAACACTCTTCATCGTTATTTTTGCATAAGCAATGAGCTTCTTCCAAAACTATCAAACTTTGCAGATGTATATTTTGATAACGGTGAAAGATATTGAAATAATTCCAACGGATCTTTCATTGGAGAACTTAATTGTTTAACTGACAAGTGAAACAGCTCTTTTTGGTGGCATGTCACATGACCTTTAAATACAGACATTCCGGTACACCAGGTACGCGAGCTGTAAAAGTCATCTGACGAGAAGAAGCTTTGTATCTTAATGACTTTGCCATGCAGCCAATGCGTTTTACAGTTACATTGAATTTTGACCATGGAGCTACCGATCGAACTGCGCAGCCACTTGGTCTACATGGGTGGAGTCGTGTACATATACAGTTCACAGTATTTACCTAACATGTGAAGGAAGCGGAACTGAAATGTTTAATGTTTGACATGTCTGGTGTAAGAATATCGAGTTTGTCAGTGTTTTGTACACTTATGATGTCGTCCGTATTCCCTTTTTTGTAAGTGGTGACAAAAGGGATTTGCTGATGTGCCGGAAGCTGGGGGTCCCTCGATGGGGGCCAGTAACGAGACTGCCCCGATAGGGGCGACGAGGAGCCCATGCATGATGACGGCTACGGGGTGAGCGAGTGGAAGTAACTTCTACAATATGTTGCCCTTCCATGCCATAGCTTATGACATATGTAGTCAATATACCCACTTGAGGAAATATATTGTTTTGCTGGATTCGTACAGCGCGCGGAGCGGAGCGCGCCAATAATTTAAGGGGCTCACAAAAAGGAATGTGTACTTTACTGACAGGAAGTACAGATCGACAGTCTCGGCGGCTGACTCCTATCGGGTTTATCGTCCATTGTGTTATGTTCATCCATCTGCCAAACGATATTGTCAAACCACTCGAATCGTTTACCGTATACGACAAATGCAAGCTGATGAGAGAACAACTACATGCGATCGAAGATGAAATTTGTGACATTTGAAGGTCCTTCGACACTCACCGCAATGTAACGCAACGTCTTACGATATGATAAGATACAAAAGTTGAAGAAATGTTATTACTCAAATCATTTCACATTTGGCGGGAAAGGATGCGATAAAACAGAAGTGAAAAGTTTCAAATTTAATCGCCGAGCGATGTTTTGTGGATATATCTTGGCTTAGAGTTACCATTTCGTTTGCTCACACGAACAATTGGCATTGACATTTAACCGGGAGAGTCGCTTTCTCACTGCAGGCCAGAGGTGGGAAACATTTTTCCTTACGACTGTTCATTTTGATAATCAGTATACAACTTGCCGCCCAACGGCACCGCAGGTGCCCAGGGAACGCGCAAAAGGCGTTCACCCAGTCGTCTTTGTAAAAACAGTTGTGAAAACAGCGCGCTATTTCACAACTACGTCTGCACTGTTGCGTAAACACGTGTGCAATTTTGCTTCTTTTTATCAACCTCCTCATGGGAGGGCGAGGGATTCTGAACCCTAGAATCCACTGGAATTTGCAAAGTGCCCACAAATATCTCGAGCTACCTGCTACAGAAGGTGTGACAGCCCATTCCTGTCCAATGCTGCAACGTACTTCACATGGCACCAAGGCGCTGCACCTGGTTTGTGCGTGCAGCTATATACCTTCTACCAGAGAGCTATCCAGCTCATTGGTACTGCACTCGTTGGGATATTACGAGTTGTGTTCACACCTTAACTATAAATTTGGAACACGGTGAGCATGGTGAAGGCGGATTTGTTATTCATTCTTGATAAATGCTTTGTGTTTCTGAAATCACCATAAGACTATTTGATCCGGTCGGCGAGGAAATTCATAAGTTGCATTTATGAATTGCTTCGCCAGACGGATTAATTTCTTACTGGTCCGTATATGGCCCGCTGACAGGAGGTTCCATACCCTTGCTGTAGGCAGTCCGACACGGCGCAACGCGACACGAAGCGATGAAAGTGTTGCTATGCCTCTCAAGCCCCTTTGGCACACGATCCGACCCGACAAAACATGTTGCCAGGTCTTTCACACCACAGGCGACTTTTCCTTCATCTTTCAGAGATATTCAAACACCCGAATAGTCATGTGATTTAACGAAGTGGTAATTTTATCGCATGGTTGTTCACATGCAGAAATACCGCTCGTCGAAAAGTGGATAATAGTTGATATTATTTCAGAGCGATTTTATCCCGCCGCATCGTTCCTAGAGTGAAAGGGTCTAAGAACCGTTATTTACATTGTTTTTAACTTTTGTGTGTGTGTTGTATAGTATCACCTCGCATCGAACCGCTCCCCGTATGAAAGGGCTTTACACTATTGACGACAAGTGGTTTTAAGATGACATTTGGCGCCTAGAGTAATGTGGATCTGAAGTGTGAACGGTCTGGAAATATTTTCGCTTTGTATCACGTCGCGTTCTATCTCATTGCGTGCCTCGTAGAACTGGCATTATACGGAAAATTGTAGGCTACGTACTTCTTAGTGCTTCTGTAGTAGTAAATACCTGGACCCCAAGCTATATAGGAAAAATATTTGAATTGCAACGTTTGCACTGGTATTACGCCGCCCTTTCTGACGTCGGGCAACCGTTCAAGTTCTATTGTTACGTATAATATCTGGTTCAACGTCACTCATAACCTATTTTCTGTCAATGTAGAACATATCAATTAGATTTTTTCCTGAATTTCATAAGCAGACATGACCTTTGCCATCCTGCTTCCCCGGTAGGCCATAATATCCAATCGTGTACGTGATCTGGCTTGTAGTCGAAATCAGTAAAATTGATGAATCGTTCTAAAAACATTCCTACGAATGTTTATGATGTGTTACCAAAAGAAAATCTATTTCATTTTGTCGTGATTATCAATTAAAGGCACACGAACATTTGACTGAGTGTAGGTTCATACCGTTTGACAGACGTTTGGACTCCTCGCATTCAGAAACATCAACATCCGGTCTATTAGTGGATGACTTCCTCGAGTAGATGCCCCTGTGTTTATTGGTTTACAATGTCAGTTCAGAGATCTGTTCCTTTCATTTTGTTTTCCGCCAGTAATACAGCTGTGCATCCCGACGTGAAAATACCGATCGGTTATTCAGTGAAGATCTTCTGATCAAAATTATTAGTTTCATTGTTACTGAGTACGGAATTATTGGAACAATCACAATATCTAAGAAAGTAACGTTGCTAAATCTTTTTAAATAGTTAACCTTTATTAATCTGCAGCAGTGGTTTCCAACGGGGCGTTATCGCCTCCTGAAGGCTTTTTAGCATCTCAGGGGGCCATGAGCGCTAAAGGGGTGGCAAGGGGGCGGAAAAAGTGAAATAGTCTTTAACAGGGTCTTACAAGATTCCAAACTAGTTTCCTCTGCTGAGCTCTCAAATTGGTTCAAATAAGGAAATAAATGAAGTCAACAAGTCGAGGATGTCTTACATTCCGTCCTCAGATGCACTAAAACATTGTACATTATCGTTATTATCTGAAGCCAAGGAATGGCATCTTAAAGTGTTTAATATCATTTTTTTCCTGACGAGAACCATCATATTCCCATCAGATGGCATCAGTGACATTGAAAGCGGTGACCGCAGGAGCTCTGGCTAGAAATTGACTCGCCACTTTTCCCTCGAATATATTTTTCCTTGCTGTTCATAAACATGACATTCTGACAGAAGTGACAATTGAAGGTAACCGTTATAAATGACTTTGTCATGTACTCTAAAGTTTAACGTTAAAATGTTTCCAAAAATGCTACTTTCGGTTCGCCAATTCCGGCTTTCTCATTATTTCTACCTGTAGGACCGCTTGATTTGTATGAGTGTTTCAAAGCCCCATGCGACCCTTACAATCCTTTTTCGTCCAACCCACATGGGAAGCCCCTTGCTACATCAAAGGGCACTTCCGGTAGTTACTATTGAAAAACAAGCTGGTCTAAGGGAGATTTTTTAATCTCTTTAGTGCTCATTTAAGTTTTTTAAGTAATCGGCAGATAGTCAACATTTGACTGACAGTAGTACCTCATTCTTGTGTCGAAAATATCGAAAATATCGTAGATACCCCAGAGCTCCTGGGGTTTTTGCCACCAGGTCTCCCATTGGGATTTTGCCCCTGGATCCATTAGGAGCCCCTTGAAGAAGGTTCCACATCCCAGTGGGACCCCACATCTGTCAAATTCGAAAAAATTCTCCACCCCTGACTGCGATCAAACCTTCACGGTTTCGTAAATCGTGTGTTACAGATTCATCTCAAAAGGGAGTCAGTTTTTTAGCTCAAACCAGTTAATAGCTGTTTGAGCTATTTTGATCCGCCACCGTCACTCTCTCTACATATCTATCTGACTATCTATCTGTCTGTCTGCTCGTCCGTCCATCCACCCATCTATCTAAAATATAATACATATTATAATATGAAGATGACACCCCACCCCCTACATTCAATCCATGTCACTCGAACAAAAGCCCTAAGGCATTCCGTGGACCCCAAGCCTGTGTGGAGGAGGTTACCGTCCGGCAGTGCCTCGGTAGTCGTTGGGTAGGGGTGGCCCGAACCCCCCCTTTCCAAATCCTGGCTGGGGCCTGTACTGATTTACATTCGAATTACACCTTCACCGTGTCCTGCTCGAGACTGAGACTCGACGCAGGAGAATTTCATTCAAAGTCAAGTTAAATGACCCGATCGCTTTTCTCAAAAGTAGTTGAGAGTTCCTCACGGGGTTATCAAACAGTGGCAGAGCGTCCATGTAGTCATGGGGTCGTTCACCCCCACCCCCCCCGACGGACTCAAATCCCCTGTCGGCACCCTTTTTTAGTTTTTTTACCGTTTTGAGGCATAGTGTATCTACCTACTTCAAAGCGCCACGACAGGCCATTCTCGCCCGATCTGACCGAATTCTCTAGCCCCGCCACTGTATTCAAAGGCAATACCCATTAACTGCAAGTAGAGTATATAGTAGTATATAGTATTTTGCCTGTTTTAGAACAGCTATCACTGTTTCACTTAACTCTCAAGGAAATGCACATAAGTGCCCCACAAAAATTCTGCCCCTCATACAATAGCAGACAGCTTTGGCCACGGTCAGGCGTATCGTTGAAAGTTGGAAACCCACACCACATACGCTCTAGATAAGTAAATACGCATTGTTATGATACTCCTGTAACAAATGACTAATTATTAAAGCCTAACACAGTGAAAAATCACGAAACCGTTTAAAAGTCCATTTCTCCTACATGAAAGTTTCTATCTTTCATAAGCTGATAGGTTTGTCACTGATAGGAAAGAAAACCTTTTAACAAATGTGCTTCATATACAAATTAACCTTCTGTCTATTTGCTTGTCTGATTATGCTTTGTGTAATCAACTTCTTACTGGTTTGCATAATCCCCTACTACGCAAGGGGAAGTAAGCTACTCCAGAAAAAAGGTTTTCGTTGGAAGGCATATATTACGGTAGGTACACAAATACAACAGCTAAGTACGCAATCACTTCCTTTTCACCAGTAGTCACTTACCGTACTTTGGGGGAAATCAATATAATTGTCTCCTAAAAACTTAAGTAAGTTTCAAAATTTACATCCAATTTTGCATATCTTTGGGATTTAAAAAGTCAGAGCTTTTTCTCTGCAGTAGTGTCAAGAGGTGGAAGTTCTGGATGCTAACCTTTCCAGGACGGAATCGAGTGACGTCACATCGGAAAGAGAGGAAACTGCTTGAGTACCTGAAGACCTATACTCTTCAGGACGAAAGTTCTCTTTTGGAGGACACACTTGCAAAGATGCAAAGATGATGACAAAACTCATTCTTATGTAGCGGAATATTATTCCATTGGCCTAAACTCTTAAAGCTGTAGTGGGTAAACCTTTACCCATCCTGGACGCGCACTTGTGCCACCATGGCAGCTCCTTGACCTGCTAAACTATTTGGTGAAGAACGACTCAAAGTGTACTTTTGTAACTAACTCGGGTCTTTCCTTTCCCGATTGTTTAGCATACGGGCAACAGTGACAGTCGTGCCCAAACTGGATTTAAGTATAAGTAACAGTACACCCGATAGTTTTCAGGTTGATATTAGCCTCTCCATTTCACACTGCATGCTTTATGGATCAAAAGGGGTGGGGTGACTGTTTTGATCAGAAAGAAATGCAACACAGTCCTCGGGGAGAATGTATTCCAATAAAATAAATGTCTGTGTTCGGTGGAGAAAAGAGAATAGTTGTGTTTTTATCTCAATACACAACATGTATTGAGATTTTGTCACACTGACCGGTCACTAGCTGTAGCTAATATTCTTTTCAGCATCGTCACATTTGTGATTGTTAACGTTTTTATTTTGAAATCTATTACTTTTGGTCCATAGTATAAAAATGCAGTATTCAGGATTTGAACTTGATAATTTTTTTCGGGATGTTTTGGCTGATTAGTAAGCAGCAGCTATTCAAAATGAAAATGGACAGCATCCAATTGCTGGTTCCCACAATGCTTTGCGTTCATTTTATGTTTAAACACGATATTATGAGATAGGAAGCTTGGATGAATGTCATTCTTAGTATGTAGATGCATTATGGTAAGACAGAGTCCTATTGTTTTCGGTGGAGGTCAAAGGTCATCTGGGGTCACCGGGGGTCAAACCCTGAAAACTTTGTTTAAAACACGATATCTTGAGGTACGAAACTTGGATAGATTTCATACATAGTATGCAGATGTGTTACGGAGAGACTGAGAACCTTTTTTTTTTTGGTGGTCAAAGGTCATCTGTGGTCACAGGGGGTCAAACTCTGAAAACCAAGATCTTTATTTGGGGTCACTACAGGTCAAAAAAGAAAATTTCCCAAGATCTTTATCTGGGTCACCCCACATGTCAAAAGCAAAATTTCCCAAGAATTCCCAAGATCATCATCTGGGTAGGTATGTAGATGGGGTTTTACGGCTCAGTTTCTAAGCAGTTGGTTTAAGTCGGGCTGGCTACGGCCTATTTTCCAGTTGTGGCTCACTGGCTTGTTTTCCCTACTCCATTGATTATGCTGAGCACCAAGCACAATGGCAGTAGGTTCCATTTTTGTTCCCGTTTTTTCATCATCTGGGGTTACCAGAGATCCAAAAGCAAGGATTGCCAAGATTTTTACCTGGGGTCACCAGACGTAAAAAAGCAAGAATTCCCAGATATTTTCATGTTTTTGGTTATTTTTCCATTTTTGGCGGAAAATCTGTGCTGGGCGGGACAGTACATTTGAACGTGAGTGCCGGGCGCAAATAAGGAGTGCTAAGCGACCCCGCCTTGCGCCGCCCACCGTAGCTAGAACCCTGATGAGAACCACCGTCATATCCTCAATTCTCATCCTAACAAATGTTTGACTGTATTGAGATACAGCATCATTGCTGCTCTAGTTTTTTTTTCACGCGCTTCATCAAGATGGTGTTTCACAATTTAACAGCTACATGCATACCAGTTATACCATCACTTTAACCTTTTTGTAAGGAGTTTACGATTTAGAGGCCCCAGGTTCAATTCTTCTATCGCTCCATCAATAGCTGCTTATTCATGTTTTTATTTTGCAGCATTTCTCTTTCCTCTGACCCAATTAGAAATGTAACATGCTGAGTTTATTAACTTGCAAACCCTCTGTATGAGACACGCCATGAATAGTTTCAAAGTGAATTGGGATTATTACAAACAAATAGCGTACCCATTCTGACTTTGCAGTTGAACTTTGAGCAGTAGTTTCTGTTCAGTTGAATTATTGTTTGTTACTTTAAGTTTTATTTCTTTGTCCGTAAATCGGTCTTGTCGACTTTCAGTCTTTTGTAACTGAATGATTGAATATTTCATCCCTCCGGAGTTGGGGGTCTCGTGGCATGATTATATTGTTACATTAACCTCAATTCAATCTTAAATATCACACATTTACAAGATTATGAAACTAGACCCTCGTTTTCGTACATATGGGCAAAACGTAAAAACCAAGAAGAATGAAGAACAATTGATGCAACATAAGAGAGCAAAAAGAGGTATTTTTAAACTGTAATTGTTGAAGTTGAACTGGTGAATGATGTTTATATTCGGGTAAACGACGTGTAACGTGATATTTCTACAGCTTGGAGTATCGCTCGTGTCCTACCATAGCACCACAAAAATAGTACTGGTAGTGATATGTGTGCCAAGTTAATGAAAGTAGTATAGGCTACACTGTCAACCATGAACAAGCAGTTAGCAAATGATTTATAAACGATGCCACCGAGTCTCGAGTTGACCACAAATCACTGAAAATGAGCCTTAACTTTCAGAAGTATACACTTGACATATGACGTCACTGTTACTCCAAAAGACATGGTGACATGCAGGTGTCGGGTACAGAGGTCTTCATAATCGAGACAACGAGAAATCTCCGCTTACTCCATTTATGAGCACCAAGCCCCAAATATGACAATCTACCTCATTTAGCAGCATTTCACTCCCAAGAATATCTTTCCAAGTAGTATCTTGTACACTATAGACGCAAAAGCTGGGTAGCGATCCTTCCACCCTGAAGTTGGAAGTGAAGCCAGTTTCTCGAGCACGTTATTCAGAAATCTCGGGCACTTTGGTCTCAGGAAATTATTCTTTCCAAGCTTTTGTTGAGCAAAAGATGCTCACATCCCCTCGTGCATAAAAATATCCCCCATACCTTTGGTTTTCTTCTACAATATGATTTCAAAAACGTTCACAAAACGTCTTCCTAATGTTTTCGACCTGAATTTGTTTAATGGGTAGCTTCTGTCGAGACATATCTTCACAGGATATTCATCCGCTTAAGGTAGCGCTAATGCGGCTGTAATGATGACTTTAAGACCACCGGTAGAATTGATATCACTTCCATAGGCTATAGGCCTACATACAAATATATTTTGTTCAGGTTACTTTGCTCTCAACAAGAGAATTTGCTGCAATGGTGTAAAATTTTCATGTTTCCCACGGGTGACATTCACATATCTGTTAGATCATGCATCGAAAAGAAAAACGTGTCAGTTATAGGACCACCATTCTTTGAACTTTCACAGCATTGTCGATTCTTCCCTTCGGACCATGGCTAAGCTGTCCATCAATTAGACAATAATAATGTTCAATTGGGACAATACAGGCCTAAATATGTATATTACCTGCTAAGACCCCCATGGAGAAAGTGACCTAAGCCTGCTCTCTGAACTAAGTACAGGACCTAACATCCTATTGTGCTGTTGTGCGACAACCTAGAAACTTCAAGCTATTGGAAACACTTTCTTCGTTTCTTTAGGCATTATCCCCGTCCAAATGCGTCTTTTTTATCTTGTTCTGAATGTGGTACCTTAGCATTATGTAAATGTACTTTGTGTTTCACTTGGATCTCCTGTAGAGCTTTAGTCCTAAATTCCATACAGAATACTCGACTTAAAACATCCAGTTACACACTTTTTCTACTGAAGCATACTTTCACAACTTTAGAACTACAGCTTACTGCTTTCACTGGAAATATCTATACTAACAAAGCACACGCAGCCTGTACAATTTAAAATGATGTTCATTAAGTACAGACTTTTGTCACTTTGTAAGTGATAATCACATCCGAGATAAGAATCTAACCTGTATGTCATGAGAAGAAACTTTTTTCCGAAATCTACTTAGAGAGACTCTGTTAAATAGAAGTTTTAAAAAAAAAAGATCTGACATATCTGTCTGGTTTTCTCTTTTGTTGAATTGTATCATTCGGAAAGAGGGTATATTGCTTTCGTCTCTTTGATCAAGCAACCGTGACCCTCGCACGTCGTAGCGTCTTGTTAGCTTCCTGGTTAGACAGGTTGAGTGTTGCTTGCATGCAAGCCTGACAAGATATAGGCATAGACGATACTACAAACAACACATGAATGAATTATGTTGTTTAAAGGTGAGAATGAATAGTAATTTGATTCTGTAAACCCTTGTGCCTAAGAAAGACCGGAGAGCAGCTCCCTAGAAAGACTTACTTTCTCCTTGAGAGCCTAGAACCTTGTAGTTGTGATGTGCAAATTCTTTGTACGTTTTGTTTTCGTCTTGTGAGGTTTGGGTCATCAATGTAGCCTATCGTACAATAACTCAACAGAAGTGACAATCCGTCTTTGTAGTCTTCAGTTATGAGATAGGCCTATAACCATAACAAAAAATGTATTAAACTCCACAAGAGAACGACCAGCTTTTTGAAGGTAGAATGAAAAGGCTGTAATAGGTGAAGCACAGTATACCATACCATTCAAGTCATGTTGTGACCTTATAGACAGGTGTCATAAAATGAAAGATGTAGCATGGGGTTAATTCCCCTTTTGGTATTTACTTCATTGATGCAGTAAGGATTGTATTTGACATGAAATACTGTACATAAAAACCACACTTGAGAATATGAAGCGATAAGACTGATAGCTTTGACCTGCAGGGGATTTATGCTACTGTGTGTTTTAAACCGGTCTTTGTGCCGATGCCAGGCATTTACGTAGTCATGGGATGGTTAATTCCATCAGGGAGCTGTTACTCCGAGTAACAGCTCCCTGATTCCATGGTGGACAGGTGGAAGTGCATGCGGTGTTGTTCATGAAATTTTCTTCGAAGTTGCCGTAGTCTGAAAACTAATGCATATGGTCAAAGATATTATAAACATAGATTCCAACCTTTCTTACCTATATTGTTACTCTCAGTGACTCCTCGTGGAGACGCAAATATCGGGGTGGAAGTGTGAATTTGACATGCACGGCGTTCTATTCAGCGAAGTGCGTACAAAATTAAGAACGTTTTACAGAAAATGTCATCGTTAAACAGAGGTCAGCGTGCGTGCGCTTTCACAACGTGTTCTATACGCGCAAAGTACATTCCTCTGTGTATTATCCGGAGTGCTAGGTGATGCACACTTCTGCTCGCTTGGAAAACGAACGCGCTGGTTGCTTTCCCGTTGTGGAGCGCGTAAGAAGTTGAACGCACATAAAAAGTGCGTCACTTCACGATATAGAAACTGACCAGTTAATAAGTCCATGAACTTCAAACCAGTCACTATGCGTTTATTTTCTAGTTTACTTATGTGGAATGCCGTGATGAAGAAATAATTTCTTTTTTAAGTGGAATTTCAGAGGAGTGATACTTCCTTAAATTAACAATATTTCGAAATAACAAGTATAAATACTTTAAAGACATTCATTTGCCTGTTTCTTTTCAAAACGACTATACAGTAATCAGCACTTCCGCCCCGATATTTTCTGCCTAGCAAACTTTAGACTTGCTAAATGCAACCAGGGAATCATGGGAACGGGAAGTATAAAACAACACAATAGTAGCGCCAGCGCTAAGTTAGCCCATTGTTTTTACTTGCATTTTCCATGATCCCTTGGGTGCATTTAAAAATTATTTAAGTCTGCTATGGGGAGCGCCATTTTAAGTTTGGAATCTAGCCTGCATCGTATCTTTGCATATAGTACCCTACACCTCCCTTTCGGGACATACCGACTCACTCTTTTATGGAACTGTTTGTGTGAACTTTTCTTTGTTGTCCCATAGCCTAAGTCTCTCAAAATGTACCATATCTGCACCGTGTCGCAACACTTAACATCACAATATATCAATAAACTACATAATAATGTTACAAAGAAAACAATAAAGATTGCTCTTACCACTGTACGTGGTGTTTATACCAGCACTCGTTAGACAATGTAAGGTTTATATTTAAATCAAAGCTTTATTTAATGTTACGATGTTAGCCAAGTGCTCATCTCAGCCCGGTGCGTTTAAATATGCAAGGAATGTAATAATTTTCACATTTCCATTGACATATGAGACTAAATTCCCTTTGGCAAGAACTGACGGAAACGGTCATGCAATATTTTCATGTGTGTTCACGACGCTAGTTGCATCACTCATGTTTCAGGTAATCAGCAATGTGACTTTGGGAGTGTCTGGAAAATATCAAACAATGTTGGAAGAGATCTACATTGCCACGGGTATAACGCCCTCATCAATATTTGTTTGTTTTCCATACGTGCAAATGGTAGATAAATCATGTTGTTAATTTGACATTTCATCTCTTTATTCGTTGTAAGCTTTCAAAGGCACAAGTATGTACGAATTTTTTTATTTTAAACAACTCAAAGAGAAACAAATTACATCTTTCACCATAAACATGAATTCTATATTCTTGTCAACTTCTTGACAAAATTCATGGGAGATAGTCTCAGTTATCGAAAAGAATGTGACATTCTGAAAAGGGTCTCCGCAAAATTCCTTAAAGTTGTCTACACTCCATAGCTGTTATAATTTTTCTTGTTCATACTACCTCAGAATATACTTATCCGAAGACTGTTTTATTTTTCATACGTGTTTATACCAATAACCGAATGACATACTAGTCGAGGGCTTAGAATTACATACCCAACATCTCATGGCCTGCCAACTTTTAATTGGGTATAAATAGCGCTTCAACCGTACCAATTCAGGGCGGTATTTATATACTTGTCTGTTTTTGACGCATGTTTTTATGCATTATAAAGAATTATTCATCGGAGACATTTGTCACTGTTTTGCTCTCTGAGGATCAGGGGCGTCGATTTAGGGGGGCGGGGGGTGAAATGTCCCCTCCACTATTTTGAGAGGAGGGGACACTAACACATTTGTCCCCCCCCCCTCCCACACTTTTTGTCACCTGAAACTAAAAGTGAGGTAACTAAAACACTACATGTAGGCGAGTAGTGGTGAAGACAGGTATGCTTAGAAGGTATTCCACCTGGCTCTTTATCAGGTCTGTAGGCAGTAAGTTCTGTCACAACTCTCTCTATAACTTCAAAAAAAATTTCGCGCGCTACGCGCGCTTTCATCTTCAGTTCCATCTAGCTGTAACATTTCAAACATACTGGATTTATTCCACGTTAGAGGTTCCACAAATACCGTAGTCGTGATTCTAGAGGAACACGAAAGTGCAACGTTGGGAAGTTCTAACCTCTTTGCCCTATCTTTTGGAAGATTCTTCCTTCAACCTCGTCATCGTGGCAAACATATGTTGTAAGTAAAAATTTCAGTTTCGTCTAGGAGCCTTAATGAGTAGGATGAAGAATGTACTCCCCGACGGAAACCTTGCAGTCGCCCCATCAAATTTCTTGGTCTCTTAAGTAGGGCAGATTCTCTATTAAAAACCCAAACTTTTTCAACTTTACTTAATGAAAACAAAATTATTCAATCTTTTTCAATGCAACCCCGTGTTTTTCGGCTCGCTTCGCGCGCCTTATATTTTGTGATCAACATCATTTCGGCAACCCATTGCATCATTCAGGGCTTAGAGTAGCTGGCCCCAGTCAGGGCGCTTGGACCCCATGTCGGCAAATCAAAGCACCACCCCTGGCTGAGCCTGCATGCAGTTTTTCCTTTGAATAATGAAGTATACCCCCAATTTTCATAGTAACCCCATATATTGAAACATTTAGCCCCATTTTGCATCTGGGTACCCTCCTCTTATAGACTCCTCACTAGAACAGGAGAGAAATTTTATGTCGGATGCCCCCCCCCCCCACTTCCAAAGTCAAATCGACGCCCTGCTGAGGATGTAGAATTTTCTTTGTACATGATACTACTAATTTTCCAAACAGAGAATGTTATGCATGCAGCAAAAGGCTTGTCTCCGACGCCTATAGCTTCTATGATTTGTTGCGAAGTATTCGGTGAAATGACAAATTTTCGGAGACTATTCGTAAACATGCAATTCCTATCCATCGGCATGCATTGAAGTACGCCCATATATGCACGTGTGGTACCAAAGACTTTAGAAATGGAACCTTACTGCCATATTGTGCTTGGTGCTCACCATAAGTAATGGAGTAGGGAAAACAAGCCAATGAGCCACAACTGGAAAAAGGCCGTGGCAAGCCCGACTTTAAGGCATTTTCCAGCAGCATTTCACAAGGATCTCATGTGAAAGAGAAAAGATTTTCAATTCGAGCCCTCCAAACCCCGTAGCAATACTCTTTTCCTAACTCGAGATATCTCATATTAAGGGGTGCTTATTTTTGTCAAAAAATACTTCCAGTTCTCATCAAGGTCACAGTTTGTTATGTAAAGTGGGCACATTGCCTCAGATTCCTTTTGTTTTTCTTTCTAATTGAATGTCCTGTTTGTCCTTGAAATATGATACTTTTGGAATGTTTGAATATGTTTCCATATAGGTTTAGCACAAAGCTACACGATATGTAGGGCACAACAAACAAAGTTTGGTTAAATGTTCCTTACAGTGGCATTAATATCGTAAAGAAATTCAATTCTATGTCAAATTAATATGCCGCGATGACATCTCAGAGTTCCCATAATGCACTTCATCTTGAGAAAAATTGCATTTCTTTGAAAATTTGTATCTTCCAAACGCTGCACGCTACTGACATGCGGTTTTCACCTTATAAAAGAGAAAAATTTTCTGCATTTTTTGAACTGACTTAA